>JAHBCN010000004.1:82500-300000 GCA_019359885.1 Listronotus oregonensis
TTCTGGTCTTTTTGAATACTATACATACACAAGTCAAACAACCTAGTGTCATTTATGACAAAACGTCATTAAAAAGTAAAAACGCTATCAGAATTTTCTAAGTTTTTAGATCAAAATTTCTTGACAACGGTGGCCGACGGCTACCGAAACGTAGATTAGTATTTGTGATTTTTTGGGGGTTTTCTTCTTTTTTGTTGCAGGCTATCTGCAAGTTCATAGGGGTCAATAGAGCTGGACAGATTCAGCCCGTATACCCCGGGACCTGGACCGAAGGGATCCCATTTTCCAAAAAAACTAGTAAGGGGAGTATCCCAAATAAAACAAACTGAAACATGAATCCGCCACAAAAATATAGAACATATTTACTCCTGTTATTGTTAGGAACAAAGTGTCTTGTTTCTGATAATTTTTTATAATGCTAATATAAAAAACTTTGACACAAATACCACCAATTTATTTTAGGTTGAAGAACGGGCGGCAGAATTTTACAGCATGTTGGTATTTAAAAACGTTAACTCAAGACATACTGGTGCATATACTTGTGTTGCAAGCAATGCGGCTGCTAGAGTCAATTATACTGCACAGCTTATGGTTAAAGGTACTATAATTATTAGATAAAAATAAAGAAAATAAAGAAACAGCATATTTAAATACTTTACTAATATCACTTTTACCCAACAATTTAGTAGCAGGGCATGTGTAGTCTGTCTCAAAGTATATCGCTATGGCTTTTGACGACCCAATAAACCTTTAACGATTTTATTACCTATTGTTATTGGGTAAACCCATTATTTCATAATGGCAGGGGGCAGGTATTTCTTGAGTATTGACCATAAGTTCTATAAATATTTCGGCTAATATTTTAGTGGCAGTGTTGAATAACCGTTTTTACTGTGCGTTTCGAAAAAGTTGTTTTACGAGAATATAACTATGTCGCGTCGAAATCATTTGTCATTAGATGCAAAACAGGTTGTAAAAAATGTGTATAATCAGTAGAGGCCTAATTAAACCAAAAGATTTAAAAGAAACCTGTCTAAACTCCAATATCATCGATAAGGGATATTATTATTAGTGAAGAATTGAACAAAAGAAAAAAACGTAGTGATTTTTAATCTCCCCGTATAGACAATAGTGATCAGGACCTAATAAAAAGGAAAATATATTATTTTTATGAAAGCGGAGTTGCTCCTACCTTGGCTAAACTGAAAAAGAAGCTAGACGAAGACGAAACCAATATAAATATTAGCCGTGCCACCCTCCATAGAGTTGTTTGTAAAATGGGATTTAAATACCGCAAAATTGACAAAAGACAAGTAGTAATGGAATCGCACAGATTACGCACTTGGAGATTTAATTACCTTCAAGAAATTAAAAGATATAGGTTAGAAAACAAATCCATAATTTACCTTGATGAAACATGGTTCGATACACACGACACAGTATCCAAACGATTCAAACAAAGGAAAACAAACGCATTACCATAATACACGCTGGTTCAGAAAACGGATTTGTCCCAAACTGCTTGCTGTTGTCTGCAAAGAATATTAAGTATTCTAGCTTGGATTATCATGAGGATAAATGTGCAGGACTTTTTAAAAACTGATTTCAAAATTATTTTTTAAAAAATATTCCAAACAACAGTGTTATTGTCATGGATAACGCAAGCTACCACAGCCGTCTGCTACACAAAGCACCAGCTTCATCAAGTTTAAAAACTGAAATTCAGGAAAATTTGTTAGAAAATGATATTTATTTTGAATTCAGTTAGAAAAAAACGCAACTTTTGGAAATCCTAAATTCATATGCAATTTAAAAACAATATGTATGTGATAATTTGGCTCAACAGGCTGGGCATACTGTCTTACGTCTTCCTCCGTATCACTGTATGTTTAACCCCATAGAGCATTTTTGGAACAAAGTAAAATCAAAAGGTGTAGCAAAAAATGCTACACCTTCTCCCAGTGTTATAAATTTGATAAAAAATGTAAATACTAACATACTAGTTGAGAGCTGGAAAAATTCAGTACAGCACATTATAACAATTGAGGACTCTTACATTTCTATACAAAACAAGATAAATCCTATTGTAATCTATCTCAATGATGACTCTGATAGTAAAATAGAATTAGATTTAGATATTTAGATTAAAAATGTAATTATTTTAGATAATATAGTTATAAATTTATTAAAACTTTGATTATACCTACCTAAATAAACAATTAATTATAAATCTTTATATGATTAGAGTCCGTCCCTAATGTTCTCCTTTAATACCTACTGATCCGCAGTTTTATTGTTGTCAGCAGCAAAGACAATTGTAGTTTCACTATAGACCCCCAAAACAATGCTAAATTTTTGGTAATAGGTTAATCGGGAGAAAATACATTTACACGCTGCAACAGTGTTCGCTTATATAGCGGCGTGTAAACGTATTTTCTCCTGATGGAAGCTTGCTCCAGTAAGCGAGCGTCCAAACCTATTACCAAAAATTTAGCATTGTTTTGTGCGTCTATAGTGAAAACTATAATTGTCTTTGTCGGCAGGTATAATCCATAAATGAAGGCAAAGCTAACACGGTATACTTTGAGACAAACTATACCAATCTTTTAGATAAAGTTATGTTTCTATCTAAAAATAGAAGTACTTGTCTAGTTTAATATTACTTTAAAAGAATATCTCTCTAGGCCATAACTTCAGAAAACAAACTTGAAACATTTTCTCCTTTTGTTAGTTGCTCCTCAATGGACCATCGAACCGCAGGATATTTCCGCATTACTTGGAAATTCGATACTTATCCAATGTCTTGCTAAAGGTTTTCCTGAACCAACAATATCGTGGCTGAAAGGACTTGGTAAGTATAGTTGTGTGAATTTATCTACTTGGCCCAAAATTCAATCCTATTAAATAATTAAATAGCTTAAGAAAAGGCAGAGTTTTTTAAGTTTAGTTGTAGAACATTTAAATTTAATCTAATGATAATGATTACGAGTTTTAAACTTCGTACTTAAAAAACTTAATTTTAGTAATTTTACGCAGTGTAAGTTAAATGTGAAAATCAACAATATATTCTGTGGTTAAAATGATAAAGGTGAAAGATTGTTTCAAATTATCACAGCTTAAAAAGTAATTGAGCGTTTATCATGTTATAAAATCAAACAGATTTTACCTTAAAATAACTTGTTTTTGACAGGTGAACGAACAGTCAATCAGATAACTATAAAGAATTTTATATTATACAGGGATTAAAAGGTATGATGCTCACAATTTTAATGGGCGATAGTGGAGCTCAAACCCAGTCAAAAAGTTTATATGACATATGTATTTAAACTTGGCAGATTTTTGTCTAAACGATATTAAAGTTACAAACTTTGGTAGCAATTATTTCTGAAAAGCTTAACAATTTGCAAATTTCATCTTAATCGCTTATCGCTAAATTCATTTGCTAATAAAATAAATTAAGTTGTTAATGTTTCAGTCTACAAATATAAAAAAATAATAATGATATTTCCCCCAATTAAATATTTAAAAAACAATTGGCAACAGCGCTATCCGTAGCGTGGAGTCCCTGAAGTCAGTCGTTTATTGCCGTGGTTTATTGTGTGTATTGGTTGCGGTATTTTTGTCCGTTTTTTATTACATGCAGTGCATTTTTTAATGGTGCTACATTAATTAGGCAGAAGGAAAGTGTTAAAAGTACGCCAAAACTGGGTTACGACATTTTGAGCAACCTATTTAAACTAAAATGTAGCTGTTTTTTTTTATAAGAGACTTTTTATTATTTAAGCAAAATAAAAAAGTGCTGATTTAAAACATAATCATTTGTGTTTTTAAAACGGATATTTAGCTTGATTTTATGGTAAGAATAATTATTTTTTAATTACAAATAAAATGTTCATAAACATCTCTTTTAAAAAAGTGTAAATAGTAAAACCTCACAAAAAACGTTCGACGTTCGACTCCATGTGATAAAGCGGGCGAGCTGTTGCCAAATTTTTAAACTTTGAAAAGCCATATTTCAAAAACAATTAACTTTTAACCCATGTGTTTTTTTTACTTGTTTTAAGCTTCACTATTGCCCATTAAAATCGTAAACATCATACTTTTTACACCCTGTATATTTAATGAAAAATTGCTACGGATCCTTAGCAAGTATTTCGTAACATCTAAAATAAATATATTTAAAAAAAAAACAAAACTTAACGAAAAAAAAATGTGATTATGGTAACAAACGTTTTGTAAACCTATATTAAAATAAATAAGATATTTCTGAAGGCAATAATAAAAATAGTGACTTAGTGACATACAATTTCCAAATTAAATTGCATTTTTATATTTTTATTATTCTAAAAATTTGTTCCAATTTTTATGGTATCTTAAATATTTAGAAGACGTTTTACTATAACAAAAATATATTGCTATATGTACTCAGATAAAAATAACCAATCCAGGAATGTCGTCTTTTATTTAAACCAACCTCATATTATATTTTATTCGCTGCCTAAGTTAAAAAGGCAGGTAGCTCTCCGACGAAATAAATTTTATTTTTCCTGTACGGACGATATGGCCATGCATGAATATTGATATTTATTTCAGAACGGTGAAATGTATTCTTGATCTTGTGTTTACGAAGGATGTGTTGAATATTTCTATTTTCAAAACTTTTTAGTTTTATTTGACTTTATACGTAGGATTATTAAAAAAATATATCTTCAGAACATTTTTACTTGCGAATCAATCGGAGTTTCTGAAAATATAGCTTTCTATTAAAATGATTTTAGCTTTTTTACTGAGAAACAGAGAGCTAACGTGCGTAAAAGTAAAAATTATTTGGAAATAATAATTTACTTTGCGTTTTGTATTTAAATAATTTATGATTAATAAATACTACGTAATAGAATTTTGCGGAGTAACTCATTAATATTATAGACCTAATTTTCATCGAAACTATCTATCGCTAAACCAATTTTACTGTACGGAAATGTCAATTCCACAATAATTTCCATTTTATGCAAACTTACAGGTAAATCAACGGATTACCGACCGATTTCAGGGATGCATAGGGTGACCCCGTTAAGCAATGGATCCCTGTGGTTCGAAGCCGTTACTTCTCAAGACGAAGGAAACTATCTGTGCCGAGCGACGAACGGAATCGGATCTGGACTCGGTAAAGTGATTTACGTCGCAGTTAAAGGTAATGAATATGGTTTGTTTTGTATGTGCATATTTGCCTCTTAAGTAGGCGAGGGGAGAAATCTCATATAAGATAGTAACAAAGCAAAGACAAGGAAAAGGTATATAACAAAAAGCTTTTTGATAAACCCTTACGACTTATCATATGACAAAAAAGCCTACCGATAACCGTATACAGTGTGTTTTAAAAGTACCGGAACGGTCTCGTATTTCGCAAACAGCAACAAGAAAAAATGTAAAAACAATTCTTTAGTGGTTTTAGAATACGCCCGATTTAACGATAATATCTACAATGTTGCCAAGTGAACACTAACCAAGGCAACTTAGTTTTTTCAAATGCAAAGTCCAGTTTATTTTTAAAACAATAAATTCAGCACACGGCTATTACTGAAACCGCCTAATGTCAGAACTTGATTTTACGAAGTTTCTAAAATATAGCAACTATGCACTTTTATTTAAAAATTTCAGAACTGCCTTGTATTTTGCAAACGGCACAAAGTAATATATGAAATCTGTCACATAGTGGTTTTAGGATACGCCCGATTCGATGATAATATCTGCAATGTTACCAAGTGTATATTTTTTAAAATAACGAAACAACTTGTTTTTTTTAACGTAACGCCCAGTTAATGTTTACTCCAATGAATTCAGCACACTGCTGACTTGATTCTACGTAGTTTTTTAAATATGACAATTTGCATTTTTTTTTAAATTTCAAATCTAGAATTTCGCAAACGGCCCCAAGGAAAAATATAAAGATTTGATCATTGTTATAGGAGAGGCTTGATTCGATGATAACGTCAACTATGTTGCCAGGTGTACACTTTTAGGAAAATTCTTTTCTTCAAATAGAAGCCAAAATTTTCGTGTGTTGCAATAAATTCAGCACTCAGCTTTACTAAAACCCTCCAAATGTCAGATCTTTAGGTAGTTCTCAAAATATGGCAACTCTGCTTTTTACTAGAAACTACCTGAACCGGTATTAATTAAATGTGAGAGTCAGGTGAACAATTACAATAAGGATATTATTATGTTTAAACACATTTTAGTACCTAGTAATCAACGTTGACAAACCATGTCAATTTTTTTCTACGTATGTCAAAATAAATTTTTAATTAACTGAGACTTGGTAACTGATACTACTGAATTTATTGCAATTAAGATAAAGAGGGCTCTGTTTTGGAAAAAACAAAGTTTACTTCAATCCAAAAAGTGTTTATTTGGCAACACTGCAAATATGATAATCAAATCGAGGGTAACCCAAAAACCACCATGTAGTAATTTTTACATTTTTCCTTTGTGTCGTTTGCGAAATACAAGGCAGTTCTGGAATCTTTGAATACAATAAATAAAGAGTTGCCATATTGCAAAAACTACATATAATGAAGTTCTGACATTTAAACAATTAAGTAATAGCGGCACGCTAAATTTAGTGCAATAAACATAAACTGGACATTGTTATCTCAAACAGTATACACTTGACAATGCTGCAGATATTATTACCGAATCGAGCGTATCCCTATACCATTATGTGGTAGTTTTCACATTTTTCCCTAGTGCTGTTCGCGAGATACGAGGCAGAGCTGGAATTTTTGAATGAAAACGTATAATTATCATATTTTAAAAACTAAGTAGAATAAAGATCTATTACTTAGAGGTTTAAGTATTAACGGGGCGCTGAATTTATTGCAGTAAAAATAAACCGAAGTTTTCATTTAAAAAAACAAAGTTGCCTTTGCCATTTTAAAAAGTGTACACTTGGCCATCGAATGAAGCATATCCTAAAGCCACTGTGTAGTTATTTTTATATTTTTTCTTTGTGCCTTTTGCGAAATACAAGATTTCTGAAAGATACTGTATATATTCATTTTATTTCTAACAGAATTAATCCAAATATCTGGTAATAGTAATATTTGTTATATACGTAAGTAATCGAAAAAATTCTGCCTGTTATTTTTTTTAAGTACCTTTTTTACATAAATATTTTTTAATGTGTTAAGTTTTCAATTAAACTCTGCATTCATAAAAGTATAATTAGGTTTTGACAATTTTTTTAAGTGTATGAAAAAATTCTTTAATATAATATGGATACAAATAATACCGTTAATAATACCCGATTCTATAGACAGCATTTACGTCTTTTTGACGGAAGTAATTTTATACCATATAAAGCAGTTGCCTATACAATTGTTCGTATTCGTAAGCTAACGGTTTAAAACTGCGACGAGCTTTTGAATGTAAAACTTCTTTTTAGTTAACGTATCATCATGACCAAAACACATACGAGAACAATAACGCATACATACGCCAAAAATTATTTTTGTAAACAAAAGTACCTTTTTTATTTTAATAATTTACACAAAAATGTGTGTATCATGTTTCACCCAATTATGCTAAAATAATAATAATAGTTTGGTATGTTGAATGTGTCTAGTCAATTAATTGTGGATAGTTTTATTCAAGACTTAATAGAACTTGCAATATCTATATTATTTATAACATCTAAATATACTTACCCTTTGTTAACATATGGGATTACTAAATACAGTGATATTAGCTTAACTAAGTTGAATCAGACTGATGCACTTTTTCCATGGTATTTGCGTGAAAATAGTTTTACTAATATTAATGTATAATTAAATAATACAGTTTTGTTCGTTGTTTAGGTATTTTATTTCATTATACAAATAACAGAGCAGTAAACGCCGCTTTGATTACCTAAACCCGTATAACTACCTATACGTAACCATGCGAAATAAGTATTGACTTGAAGCAAATATGTCCGTGAACCAGGAATGTTAAATAATAAATATACCTACTTTTATTTACATAGTTATATTTACTTTGGCGTTTACGTTGCTTTATTCACACCTAGTTAAACCACCAATATTAATTATTGTTACAGATGTTTAAGAATAAGCATCGTCTATTTCAGTTTTAAGAGAGTACTTAGGTACTTGCATGTGATGTGTTTAACTTTAATATGGGTTAAGTATTTTCTGGTAAGTTTTATTCTTCATCAAAGTAATTATTTCGAAATAAACTAACTGCTGAAAGCACACGATATGGGGTACAGATAATAATAGCAAATGTCAGTTCATATGCTGCACAGGGTCTTATCTTATTTCGCAAGAAAGTTGGTTAGGCCAGAAACGGTGCCACCCAGGAAATTTTAATAATTAGCACTGCAAAACTTAAAACTTAGTGTATTTTTATGCTCGTTAATTCTGCTCTTTTAAATTATATTTTTTAAATTATTTTAAGGTATATTTTTATATTCTTTTGGTTGCTCTTGTTGCTTCTATCACAAAAAAAAATTTGAAACATTAATTTTCTGTATCAAAAAAGAAAACAAGAAAAAAAGGAAGGTATTAGAAAATTATTGTATTTACTCGTACTTTAGTTGGTTGGTTGGTTTAAGCGGGCTTGTCGCGTGTCTACTGGCTTATTGGGCTCCTATTTTCTTGTTATAGAATAGTCTAGTAAAAGGCTTTAAAAAATATAGCCATAGCTTATTCTAGGCGAAATGCAAATCTGAAAAAGGCGTTTTGAGGATTTTTTCTGCCAATAAAAATTGCAATTGTCATTAAAAAAAACTAAAAAAAAACATTTTGATTTTTGATGATAACTTAAAAACCATAAGAGATAGCGAAAATTCCAAAAAGATCCTTGAAGAGAAGAAAATTACCGAGAAAAAGGACTCAACCTCCGGAGTTCTACCTCCATTGTTTATAATTTTAATTTAACGCTAAAAATAGGCCTTCGCGCGACCTTTTTGGTTGCGCGCTCGGCGTCAAATTTTTTTAAAATTTATTAATCATAAATAAAAATTTTAAAAAAAATTATGATGTATTCAGAACACTTCAAAGAATTTATTCTCGTTGAAAATTTAACTTAAAGTAAATTTTTCAACAAATTAGACAGTTATTAATTAACAAAATTGTTTCGAACTTTCGTCTTCATTGTACATTAAAAAAATGTTTAAATAATTGGCGTAAAAATTTTTCGCTTTGTGAAGCCCTTTTTATAGACATACCTAACAAGATCACGTCATAAAAGTTTTAAAGAATTTAATGCTTTGTTAATAATAATTTTATAATTTTCACAATATTACTTTGATTTTTCATTTTTTGTCAAAGTTAAAAAACCATTATAAACAGAGGAATAATATATTTAAAACTTTTATGGCGTTCTCTTTTTAAGTATGTTTAAAAAAAGGGCTTTACGAAGCCTTACATTTATACGACAATTATTTAAGCATTTTTTTTTTAATGTACAATGAGGACGAGAGTTCGAAACAATTTTGTTTCATACGTTCATATAAAGTTTTCTTCTTAAAATGGACCCAAAAATTGCCTTCTTAAATATTGACGTACAATTAGAAAACATCCTGTATTATGTAAAAAAAATTACCAACCATGATATTTTATTTCTTGTAAACAGTTGATTTTATCGATGTCAATTAAAAATACTTTAAGTTTAAAGCTATCTGAAAATAATATTGTTAAGCCTTTATCATACGTGGTGTTAAAAAAATTGCTATTATTGTGTCAGAGCAAGTCCGTCCCTGACACATTAAATAAGCCAAATATGATTTAATGGGTATATTTTAAGAATACTTATCCAGTTACCATTAAAATTAAAAAATATTAAATTACGCTTAGTATTTTAAAATTTAACTACCCATATTTATAATAAATTGCCAACAACAAATATGGGAAAACTAGTTTAGTGTTAACTGTTTATATAAAAGTAAATTAAAAAGCACCATGGTATTAGGACGGGTTTGTAATTAGTATATTTTAAAGTTTTGTATTAATTCATTTAATGCTTTATACAAAAAATATAAAATAAAATAGTAATTAAAATTACAAACCGTGGTTTAAATATATTTTTAAAATGGATTACAAGACTTTTAGATAAAACGGGATTTTTTTATGTTTATAAAAAGTAAAGTACCTATATACCTTCCGCTATTATAATAAATTATTTAAATACTGTCTTTTGTATGTATGCTTATTTCTGTTTAACTAATATAATTTAAATGCACTAAACTTATTGTTTCGGGTCGCAAACTGTTAACAATAATGTTTAGTAGACAACTCTAATAAAAGTCACACGAGTAAATCATACTAGATCCATTTTTTCCAAGCTGGTATAATTATGAGACATTTTCACAACTTTTAAAACAAAAGAAACAAAACTAACGAAACATTCTTTTTATATCAACTAAGTTAAATATAGCCCTTAAACGTTAAGCATGAGATTTTATTTACACTATGTTTTAAGTTACCATGTCAAATTTTTATAATCTAAATAAAAGTGCTATAAAGTAGTTAATACTGAGAAGTTGAAATAAATATTTATGTCAAGTTAAAAACCAAAATCAAGTTATTTTAATATACATACTGCCTTTCAGAACACAATATAAATTTAAGGTACTAAATTTAGTTTCAGGGAGTGATTTATGAGGCTGTAAACGGTAATGAATTCAGTCTTTCTATATGTGCATGGTATTATCCCCTGAAGAACTTTGCGCCTTTTTGTTCGTCTACGGTGGTGATCCATGAAAGCAAATTGATTTATAACCCTACACCTTTGGGATCCTTTATGTTTTTTAGTTTTACATTCACTTTGAAAAGACGTGGATAAGTATAAGCTTCGAGTGAATATAAAATTCATGGATATTTATAAGAGTTTTTATTCATCAAAATAAACTCCCTCTTAACCTACATTGTCTTGTGTTAAAAATATTCTTGCTATAACATAAATCCGTAAAAGCACCCCAAAACCGTAAATATTGTAGGAAAAAATAGGTTAGTTCAAAAATACACATATACAAGGTAAGCCAACAAAAACTTTTTAGCCATCCGCAACGTATCTTACACGAATGAAACCCTATCACTCCAGAAAATGTATGGAAAACATTTTCAGTCAGATCTTTACTACAGTATAAAGGTTGGTAGTTTTTATCTATAGAATAGCCCACGAAGGCCTGTTGAAGCCTAAGTACTGGGCGGGATTAAAGATGTTTCATCCAGTTTTCCCCAGTTTCGTCATCGTTGTCCAAGTACCAAAACAAGCAGATATTGCATTTTACAGGACCATTTATACAACGCGCCCTTTATGTAAATGACTACTACCTTGTACTTTTTTTTTGGCCGGGAATGACCAATACTGACCACTATGTTACCGAACATACATTCTATTTATAATCTTAAAAAAATTTACCCCTGCTTAAGAGGTAAAAATATGAAAATAATAACTTAATAGATTTTATAACCAAAGTTGATGGGTCCAAGTGTTTTAAAGTTTCTTTAATTAAAACAACAAAATTAAAGACATAAAAAGTTTCCGGTGGCCCACCAACCATCGAAAAAGCAAATTAATATGCTATTTAAAGCAAAATAACACTAAAACTAAAGATAAAGTTGGTAAAATCGCAATAAAAAATACATTTTTGTTCGCCTTTACGAACTGGGTTGTTGTACAACTGTACTGTACTGTAACAACCTAGCAATATACAGGGTGTTACAGAATGTTGTAAGGAAAGTTTAGGGGCAGATTCTTCACTAAAAATATAAAAAAAGTTCATATAAACATGGGTCTGGAAATGCTTTGTTTTTATGATACGGGGTGTTTAAAGTTTTTCGCCTTTTATAGTTTATTTCACATTTCTCGAAAACCTGTGGAGATATTAAGATAAGTTTTGCTACACGCAAATGTTGTATCATTATAGGTCACATTAACATGTACAAAATTATTTTCTAAAGGACTTACATCAGTGGCGTCCGTGCCGGTAAGTTCTTATTTTTAGCGAAGAAAACTGTACGCCACTGGTTTTCGCAAAAATTCGTATTGCTTGATAAAGCCAGTTTAATTCTGCTTAAAAAGTAACTCCTGGGCTTTGTCGTACTGACTCACCTTCTTCGCCAGAGACCTCAAATATTTCAGAGGGTCAGAAGAAATATTCGAATGCGATTTACAGCAGGCATTGCATTTGATCAAAATTTAAAATGGAATATATTGTTCCTGAATAACTAGTGCAAATAAAATATTAAAATTATGAATAATTTGGGAATAAGCTAAGTGTACTTTTATTTTTATGTCAAAAATGAGTCAGAACAAAAAGTGTAAGAGGTACTTTTAAGGCGTAATTAAACTGGCTTAAAGAAAGCAATACTAATTTTTGTGAAAACCAGTGGCGTACAGTTTTTTCGCTAAAAATAAGAACTTACCGGCACCAACGCCACTGATGTAAGTGCCTTAGAAACCAATTTTATACATGTAACTGTGACCTATATTTATACATTTGCGTGTACAAAAACTTATCTCAATATCTTTACGGGATTTTGAGAAATGTGAAATAAACTTTAAAAGACAAAAAACTTTAAACACCCCGTATCATCAAAACGAAGCATTTCCGGACCCATGCAGCAAATACCATGTTATGTTATGCTATGTTTTAAGTTTAAGAACACAGAATATTGCTTATCAGCTGCTATAGTCAATCAAGTACCATATTTTTAAACCAATAATTTTGTTAATAATACTTTTAAATTATTTAAGTTATATTTTATTTATTAAATTTGACTAATGCAATACAAGCAGGGTGGTGTATAAAAATAAAATAAAAGGTACACCATTGGTTAATACCTTTATTTTAACGCAGTTTAAAGCCGACCGTTTAACCTTTCATATATTTTAATAGACAATACTACCGTATTTTATAGTTTATTATGCTAGTAATTCACTTATTCAGGCACAAATTAAAATTTACAACCAATTAGCAAAGCACAAAATAAATAAAAAAAGTCAATATAGAAATATGCGTACGGTTTACAATTTTACTGCATCCGAAAAAATAAATAATAATTACCAATATATATTACAGAAATAGATTATCACTGTACAATATCAGCGAAAGAATTATTAAAATAATAACAAAATTACCCAAGGCCAATTTATTATATGTGTTAATAATATGTTAAAGTGTTTGTTATACTATTAGCTTACTTTTATAAAACATGTTGGTAAACGATAAAAATAATAGATTCTAGAAATAAAGCACCCTGTCATGGCAAATAAATTAAAATTTCTGAATTTACTTACTTAGCTAAATACAAAGACCCAATATAATATTTTTTTGACATAGTTACTAAATCTTATGATAACAAAGACAAATAATTATTAAAAATTATCAGATCTACCATAATTTAAAAAAATATGACGCGCATATATAAAACGCCAAATACAAAAGAAAATTTATTACTCTCTGTCTTAGAGTCCACTGTTAATATTTTTATTACAATTAAATACCTTAAAAAATTTATTCAAATTAAAATACATGACATATTTTTATGTACTTTCATTTTACGCGTCTCAGAGATGGATAGAAATGTTTTAAAAACTTAATTGCTTAATTTTTTTTGATTATTTACGCCTTGAGCTTCAAAAATCTAATAATATCAGCCCTCGAATACTCAAAAAAATAATTTATTTAAGCAAATTTATTACTACTTGTGCTTAGAGTCCAGTGTATATTTTTCTTAAATGTAAATCCTTAAAAAATATTAGTTTTAACCTATTAAAAAACTCTTTTAGATTTCTAATCTCCCCTAAAACAATTTTTAGTCATCGTGCTTTATTTATGATTTACTTTTTTAAATTTACCTCCAAAAATAGCAGGCAAAATTGGAGTCCTCTTCCAACCCATTTTATCAAATTTCAATGTTTTTAATGTACTTTCTTCCCTTACTTTATTTTATTTTTTATTCCTTAATTAATAAGTATAGTTTTGTTAGCCGTTATTTGTAATGTAATAATAATAGGTCTGACATACGTCAAAATTATTGACGCATGTGGGAGAAGTATTGCTTTTTTACTAAAAAAGCGTACGACTGTTAATCATTTATCATAGTTACTACCCAATTTTGACACTGACCTTTAAATTGGATTTTGGGACAAAAAAGTACCATATTTACCAAATTAATTATTCGTACCAAACTTACATGAATTTGTTTATCGTATTTCATTACATTAATAATTTTTATGTTAATCTTTTTGTTAAATTTTGTTAACGTTTATGTATTACACGGTCTAATACAACCTGTTTGGCATCTTCGGGGTCTGAAAAAATGTATAATTGACTACAATAAATTGCATGTACAAAAACTATTGAAAAAAATTGCAACTTTTCATAAAAATGTATTTATCCTATAATATTTTTTGCATTTGGTTGTTTTTTTAATAAGCATTGCGAACTAAAAGTATTTTGTGGCGGACTTTGCCACTTATTGTTTCTGATTCAAGACATATAATGCATAGTTCCAACTATCAAAATGTAATTATTAAACAGAAATTTAAAATGTTTAAATTGTAAGGAAAGAGATAATATCATCTAGGTTATTGGCACAACAATAACTTCTACTAGTCATGTATTTTATAAATATTATTATAATAAATAATTAAAGCAATGCAATATCCTGGTAAAGCCGGTTAGAGTATGTTTTTCGAACATAAAGGTAACCCAATAATGACTTTAAAGTACCCATTAACTAAATGCTGAAATTTTCCTAATAAGATTCAAGCTATTTACATAAATGCTTGTTCCTATAATAATTATTCAGAAAGTTTTAAATCAATAGGACTCTCAGATAGTAATTGCATATACAGCTTTATATATGAGTATTTGATATGTTTTCAATTATTATTATTAATATGAGCATATACAAATTAGGCAAATTAAAATTTTAAAAATGTTTACTACGTTTGACGCTGTCTTTCTAAGACTGGATTATAAAAAGATTATTTATTTATTTTTATTATGGGGCCATTTTAATTTGAGAATAATATATGCAAAAAATTAAAAAATGTCTGTTCATTGGTCAATTACGTTTGTAACTCTGTTTACTGGCTTTTGGGACCAATGCGATACAATTTAGTTTTTGTTTTGTCAGTTATAAATTAAAATGGCCGATTTCAGTCATTTTTTAAGGTATGTAATTAGGATCCCTAGTTCCTTAGCTGCACCCCTTAAAAGTTTAGGTTTAAAAAAGTGGATAATAAAACAACATAGTAGAATTATAAAAAACAACGGTTTTAGGGTAAGCCAATAGAAGTAATAAAAACAAAAAAAAATTTGATGACGAAAAAAAAAGTTTTTGGAAATATTAAAAAAAGACAAAAACATGTTTTAATGAAAAAAAGTGGTTATATTACTAAGCATAGTTAAAGTAAAAAAAATCATCTTGGGGTAGCGCAAAAAAAAATAAAAATTCAATATTTTCACTTACCTACTCCTATATTATATATACATTAAGTGCTGAAAGTGCAGAGGAGGGGGGCAAAATAAACTGTTTTTAAAACAGCAACACCCTATATAAATTAAAGGGTATTTTGTTCTTTATAATAAAAAAAGGTATTTTAATATCCCCTTTTTTCATTATATAACACAGGAAACAAGACATTTTGATTTTGACTGTGGATAATGACCAAAAATAGATTTAACCTATAGTTTGGGTGAGTTATTGAGCCATACATTTCCGATCCAATAAAGGGCACTTAAACTGACAAATCTTTTAAAAAAGTAAAACGTATGACCTTGTTAAAATCACCAATCCAACTATAAAATTTTTAATAAATTATTTTCAGAGCCAGCGAGGTTTGATATACCGTATAAAAACGTATCAGTGAAGCGAGGCGGAGAAATAACGTTGCTATGCCACGTTCACGGAGATGTTCCAATTGAAGTTGTATGGGTTTTTAACGACTCTCCACTTGACCTTCATAAACTAAGGTAAGAAATATTTGTATTTTTTTTTTAATTTACTTATCTTATCTTGAGAGTTACAGGCGGCCTATAGTAAATATAAAATAATTGTCTTATGTTTATATATAGACAATTTGTAAGCAAAAAATAAAAAATGTATTTCATATTTAAAAATTTAAGCCATTTGTTATGTATTTTTAAGACAAATAACCGTCTCACTGTAATATTTGAGTTGCATGTTGGTTTCTTCTAAATACAACGCAAATGTAAGGTATTTTTAATATCTCATATACATCAGCACAAGCTTTTGAGATAAGAAAACAGTTTATTATTAAATTTTTCGAGCTAATTCTGTATCTACAACATTTTTCTTTTTTTTTTTGTTTTTTATTATTATTATTCGGGTGAACTGAACTTAAGGCAATGAATAATTTTTACCGGTTTTTAAGCCCAAAATATCCTGCTTTTACCACATGGGCTTTGAAAACTAAATTTCGCTTACAATTTAAGAACATTAAAAAAGGTAAGTTATATAAAATGAAAGTTTTTTTTTATTGCGTATAAAGAATAAAAGATTTTAAAACATTAGTTAAAATGTAAATAATAATGATACAGCATCAACACGTTTACCCTTTTTAATTTATATATTGGTCCTATGTACATCTATTGATTTACTGTTTACTGACCCATATTTTAAAAATAAAATATTAACGTTCATTTTATGGAAATGATTTTATTAAATTTTAGTGACAATAAAATAATAGAATCAAGTGAAATTACTTTAAAATATTAAATCTATTTGAATGCACAAATGTAGTATTTTTGGTATTGTGTTACTATTTTAGTTTCGGGCAATACCTTTGTTTTTAAAATAAAACGTTTGTTCGCCTATAGAACAATATGTTACTAGTTTAGCGTTATTCTTTTTAATTTATTTTAAATATTTAGTAAAAAATAAATACAAATACTAATTTTTGTTAATTTACTACTTGTGCAAAAATATGTGTGTCATACAATAAAAAGTTTAAAATTTTAAAGAGAAATATGTCTTGCTACCGGTATCGTACAAATAAAAAAATAGGTAACCATACATTATTTATTTGTATTACGTATTTATTTTTAGTAAATTATTCGTACAGCTTAAAACACGTATAAAATTAGCTCATCTTTGGTTTAATCCATAAACTTTTGTAATTAGTAATGTACGAAATGAAAATATTTCTATAACATACTATTATGTATAATTTTTTATAATAGAAAATTGACCGCTTCACTGGTTAAAGAAAATAAACAAAAGGCAATTGTTTTAATCAAAATTATTAATTGATATAAAAAGAATGTGGCTTTGGTGTACGACACTGATCTACAATAATATTATGAATTATTAGGACTTGAAAACCTTATTGTGCGATTCGAAGTTCTTAACAGACATTATTATAGAGTGTTCAATCGACCATTATCATTCGGATTACCAAAGTTTGGCAGTTTAAATAAGATGTCTTATCGGCGGCTTTCTTTTCCCCCATGTTTTCATCAATTTTATTCTTTAAAGAAACCCATTTCAGGTTTTCGCACGTCAGTTTAAAAGAAGAAAAAGAACTAAAGTCGCAGTTAACCATTAGCAGGTCTGATAGAGAAGACTCGGGTATATACAAGTGCCTAGCAGAGAATGATTTTGGCCGAAGCGAACATGTCATCAATCTTGCTGTTCAAGAAAAGCCCGATCCTCCCACTCATTTAGAAGCAGTTGAGGTAAATCCAAATGTAAAATTTTACACTTGGATTTAGGTTTTTATTTAAATCCGCTAATAAAACATATTATTCTGAAACCATAGGGTAAATTGAGATTATACATTGCTAAATATATTTAAAAAGAATTTTAAAAATGTTTAAGACTTTTATTTATGAATGTTAACCTAACTAACAAACTCAAAGTCATCAAGAGGTGCTCCGAAACATATAGTTTCGTACAACTAATATTTTTTTTTGTTAATAAGATTTTTTATAAGTGTATTTTGGGCTACCATTTAGAAAACATGTTTTTACTTTTTATATATGGTCTTTAATAGTATAGTACTCCTCGTTATTTTGACCCTTAAAAATGATGCCTCTGTGGATGTCTCAGCATCTTCTTATTGTGTGCTAAAGCAGATTTATATTTCATAAATAGACAAGCAACAGATATATCTGCTTTTATTTATCCAACTGCAAAAATATCCGTGGCAGAGTTGTTTTGTTAATCTAGATGTTTGTGTTTTCTTTATAAAAACTTCTTTATATTTGTCCTATTAACAAAGCCACATCTACAAACGAACCCTTCTAAATATTGTTTTCAAATATCTCAATAACAGTAGCTTTGGTTACAAAATAGTTGCAAATAGTACCCTTTAATGACAATAAAGCTTTTACGCTCCTACTTAAACATGATTTTGGTTCTTGGGATTGTACTTTAACTAAACCCCAAAATACTTTTCAAGGCTTTAGTTTTGATTTTAAGATTGACCTTGATGGATATTTAAGGCATAATATAAAAACTACGGTAAAGTTTAATATTTGCCCTTTTTGTATTTATCTTTAGTTCTTTTTTAAAATAAGTTGCCAGTAGATAAAAATTGAATTTATTATTCGATACTTGTATCAAGCGCTGTCTCGAACAGCGAAGACAGCGATTCGAGGCATACGGCAACCTTCGTCGAGCATACGCTGTTTAAGCTATTTTGGCGCGTATGTCCTAGTTTAAATTTGATCTCACTCTGTTTTAGTAGTTTTTTTTTCTTTGTTCTACTTGCGAAATCCATGTTCGGTTTTGAACTTTCCACACACAATTTTATATATATATATATATTATATATATATATATATATATATATATATATATAACAGGGTGTAAAAGTTTGATGCTCACGATTTTAATCGGCGATAGTGGAGCTCAAAACAAGTTGAAAAGCCCAGAACATATAGGTCAAAAGTTAATTGTTTTCAAAATATGGCCTTTTAAAGTTTAAAAAATTGGCAACCGCACCCTTTCGTCGAAGTGACTGGAACCCGAACGTTTTTTTTGCGACAATTTCATGTTTACATTTTTTTAAGATGTTCATTTACATACAAAATAAAAAATTACTTTTTGAATTTATTTTGATATTTAATTTAATTAAATTTAGGTAAAAACAATAAATAATTATTGTTTGGTTTTTATTTGTAATTAAAAAATAGTCACACAAAAGAATGGGCTAAATATCCATTTTAAGAACACAAATTATAATGTTTTAAAATAGCACTTTTTTATTTTGCTTAAAAAATAGAAAGTCTCTTATTAAAAAAAAAACACTTACATTTACGTTTAAATAAGTTGCTCAAAATGTCGTCCTCCACTTTCTACACAAGCCTCACTTCGACGAACCCAGTTTTGCGTACTTTAAATTCGCCTTCTGTGCCAAAATTAATTCACCAATTAAAATTTTTATTACAAGTTAAGCCTCAGTTTGAATTTCACCATCCCCGTAAACAAGTTGTTTAAGATCACCCCAATACCAAAATCTAACGGATTTAAGTCGGGAGATCTCGGGGGCCATTTTTTGGTTTGGAGCATTTCTGCCAATCCAACGATTTGGATAATTGGTTTTAAATGTTCAACGACTCCACAAAAAATATGAGGTGGTGCCCCATCATGAAGAAACCATAAATTTAGCCTTTGTTCAGGGAAAGTCCTCCAGGGTGTCTTCCAAAAGCTGAGGTAAATTTTGTGACAAAAATTAAATACGCTGACCCTGTAAGATTTGGAGGAACTAAAGGCCCAAAATTACATTATCACCCAGAATACCCGCCCAAATGTTTATTTTAAAACGTTGTTGAAAATGGGCCCGTGAAGGTTGGGTTTTCTTGTGCCGTATATGTATTATGAAAGTTTAATATCCCTCCTCTGGTAAAAGTACATTCATCAGTAACTAAAATGCTACCAAGAAACTGGTGATTTTCTTGTTTTTTTGAAAGACCATTGGCAAAATGCTAATCTGCGTGGAAAATCCGGTAGTAAAGCCTCCCAACGTTGATGGTTAAAGGATACAGAAGATTTTCCGTAAGGTCCTGTGAATTATGGAGGTGTATGTTTACTTCCGGCCTAATGACCCGTACTAATACCAGGATTTTCTTTCCCAATTTCCAAAATTCTTTCCTCTTGTTCCACAGTTATGTTCCTCCCAGGTCCTCTATTTATATTTCTCGGTTACACACATCCCTTTCCAAAACTCTTTGGTACACTTGTACTATGGTGGTTCGAAATGGATGTATTCTTTTGGAAATCTTTCACTGAAAATTTGAGCAGCTAAATTAGCATTGGTGTACTTCACCGTAAAAAAAGCATATCGGCATATTCCCGGTTTGAAAACATCAGTTTTAACTTAACGCCCAAATAAACAAACGTACTTAAATTCGTGGCGAGTACAGCAATACGCGACGCCGTGCCGTGACTACGAACCCACGCTGCGGAGCACTTTGACAATTGTTTTTAATTTTTTTCTGGGAGAAATATTATTATTGTTTTTTTTTTTTTGTAAACTGAAACCTTTAAAATTTAGTTTATTTTATTACAAATTAATCCACCGATGAGCGATTAAATGAAAGTTGCCAATTGTTAAGCGTTTCAGAAAATTGCTACCAAACTTGTATCTTTGATATCGTTTAGACAAAATCTGTCAAGTTTTTTTACACAAATGTTATATGAACTTTTTTACTTGTTTTGAGCTCTACTATCGCCCAAAAATGATGAGCATCATACTTTTTATAACTGTATATATATATATATATATATATATATATATATATATATATATATATATATATATATATATATATATATATATATATATATATATATATATATATATATATATATATATATATATATATATATATATATATATATATTTTATATATATATATATATATATATATATATATATATATATATATATATATATATATATATAATTTATATATATACTTAAATATAAATATTTTAATATTTAATTTAAATATTAAAATTTTTTTAATATATTATTAATTAATATAAAATTAATATATTAATAAAAAAAAAATTTTAATTTAATATTTTATAAAATATAATTAAATATTATAATTTTTTAATTATTTATTTTTTTATTTTTTTTTTAAAAATTATAATTTTTAATTAAAAATAATTTAATTAAATAATAAAAATTATATTTATTATTTTAAAAATATTTAAAAAATTATTAAAATTTTTATTATTATAAAAAAAAATAATTAAAAAAATTTTTTTAAAAGCTATTAAAATAAAAAAATTTTAATTAAAAATAAAATTTAATTATAAAAAAATATATAATATAATTAATATTTAAATATAATATTATTAAAAAATTTATAAAAAAAATTAAATTAAATATTATTTTAAAAAAATTATTAAATTTTATTAAAATTTTATTTATTAATTAAATTAAAAATTTTTTTAAAAAATTAAAATTTATTTTAATTTTAATTTTTAAAAATTATAATTATTTTTTTAAAATTTTTTAAATTTATTAAATTTTATTTTAACTTTTTATATAAAATTAATTTTTTTTTTATAAAAAAAAATTTTTTTATTAAAATTAAAAAAGGTTATTAATTTTTTTAAAATAATTAAATTTTTTACATTATTTACCCATATATTTAACACTTTTCTCAACGTTGTGGAAGTTTCATAATGCCGCATTAACAAAATATCTTTGGTTGGGGACAAAACCACTCATCACATACTCAGCATTATTATCATTATCTTTAAATTTTGAGTTTTCCAATGTCTATTTTACCGGTCTAAAACAAACTATAAATCACATGGTGATAAATCCTGACTGTAATGTGGATTTAGAAGAAGCGTCCAATAGTTTAGATAAAATCATTAATTATTTATATGTATTATTAGATCTACCAGTGACGGGCGAAGTTAAACGAACTCAAAGTACAGAAACATATCTTCATGGCCTTCAAAAATTTACTAACTATTCAATTAAAGTACTGGCATACACAAGTGCAGGAGACGGTGTTGTGAGTGACACCTTAAATTGTTGTACCGAAGAAGATCGTAAGTTACTTATTATTTTAAAAATACTTATAATATAAAATCAAAAATATAAAACGTTTGTAACTTTAAGAAATTAATTTTACGTTTTTTTAACCAACGACATAAAATTTGAGATGCAATAAAAATAGTATTTTTATCCTTTTTTTATATTTAAATAAACTTGAATTCATTTTCTTGGTAAACCCTGATAATAGTGTTGTGTGTAACACACACATAATTCAAAAGGTATGGTTTGTTTCTTCTTTCTAATATGTTTTTGCCACATATATAAATAATTATAATACTTTTAAAGTAAAGCAATAAAAACTGTGTTAATAAAATGGTTTTATTTCTAAACGAAAAAATTATTACCTTACTTTAACTATCACAAATATAAAAATATTTATATTTATGGTTGGCGGTCGGATGAAACTTATCCCTGAATAAAACAAGAAAAACAAAAGTTTTTTCCTCAGAGGCGAAAGAAACGACAAATATCACAGTTTTGTTTGACAACCTTTCAAATTAATTAATGAAAAGTAAAAAGCCCAAAGCCAAGTGATGTACATAAATTAATTTATGTATGTATTTATTTTTTTTCAGATAAATACTTTACAGGTGTCCTTACTAATTTTACTAAATGACCTATTTAAAAAATAAACAAAAATCTGGATAAGTTACAGAAAAGCTATAAGCAATATCAAAAAAGTAAATAGAAGAAAAAAAATATTAACAAATAATATTTTAGGTAATAAGCTATTAAACCAAAGTTGTCTTGACATGTGACCATGCATTCATGCTTTAGTGAGTAAGCTATTATTGTACATTTATGAATGTTTTATTTTATTTGTGTAAATAAACAATGTCTTTATTATTATTATTATTATTATTAACAATAATCTTTGCTTTCGGGACCTAAATATTTTGATGCTTATGGTACAGCATTTCTTTTCTTTTTTGTAGAAACGCAATTAGAAGGTCTCAAAAATTTGAAGCAAAAAGCGTTTTTTTAGACTTTTAGAATTTAATTGAAAGGAAAATAGTTATATCCTATATTGAAGTAGAGTTTTGTGAAGATACCTTTATTAATTTAGGTTGAATCTTAAATAGCACTTTCATTTTGATGCGGTCCAAACCCATGTTTAATGGTATGCTGCTTTTTTAAAATTTCTAATTGATATTTCATAAAAATTTATATCACATTAAAAACACCTACTGCTATTTTTAAAAATCTACTCTTTTGCAAAAAAATAATGTGGTTTTATTCAATATTTACCTATAAAAACTGTGAAATTTGTTACCGCTTGTTAATTTATTCATTCAAATTGATTGAGTTTGCCGAACTTTAGAGTGAAATAATTACTTTGTATCAGCCTAATAATACTTTTTTGTAGCTGGGTATTATAATTAATTACCTACAGGGTGTCCAAAATATGGGTGTTCCAAATTTTTTGACAAAATCCCGACCTGTATCGGAAATTGCTTGATTTGGCTAGTAAAGAGTGTCAAAAATTTTAAAAAATATTCTTGAGAACGGACTAACTGATTTTAATATTTTTTGTTACAGTCAGACACCATAAAATGATGTTTTCTAGGGTATAAAAAAGAGAAAGTTTTAAAGTTGTTAGTAAATATTTCCTCTGATTTTTTTATATTATCCATGTTATAACAATTCAGATATTAAAATATAAAAATAAATAAATTAAGCCAATGTGTTAACTAACCGCCATTTTGCAAATAGCAAGCATAGCATAGCATTTTGCAATTACAATTTATTACCAATCTTTAAAAAATACAATTGGACTCTACCTAATGTCACAGGATTAATAGAAAGGTTGCCATTAACATTCGCGTTAATAAATTTACTAAACAACAATTTTGTTTGCGTAGTATTTCAAGGGGTGGGAGGGTAAGGTTTAAGGTTTAAAAAGTGCGTGGATTTTACACCTTCCACCGCGACCGCTCGGTCTATTGTAGCTCACACATTTTTATATTTCTCCCAATAGGATCAGACCTTTAATGAGTCCCGGCAACAATGTGTCATTGCCGAGGATTGGGAATCTTAGTCGTGCCGCTGCCGGACACGAGCATAATATGTGCTCTGGTGTCCCTGTCTCCTGAAAAGTTTGACGAGCAGGCGATTAAATCCGTCATATCCTCCTCTCCCGGTATAGTGACGTGGGTAGCAACCAGGTCCTTGTTACAGAAACCAGATGTTTCAGTGAGGCCGTATATCCGGCCTGTGGTAGACGTCCAGGGCTCCTGGATGAGTGCCCTTCCCAAGCACCTGTTTGTTTGTAGGAGCCTTTCAAAATGGATTTACCCGCTTTGGTCAGGGCACCTTTGTCACTTTTCCCTATAAAAACGGTTCTATCCGTTTTCTGTTTGAAGCCACGGAACCCTTTTCCCCATAAAAGCGGTTCTGTGCGCCCTCTGTTTGGAGTCAGGGATCCCTTCTCAAGCACCTGTTTGTTGGGAATGGATTTGGCCTTCCCGTGAAACTGGCGCTTGTGACTTCAGGGGCACCTTTCAAAACGGATTTACCCGTCTCGGTAAGTGTACCCTTGTCAGCGGTTCTGTCCGCTTGCTGTTTGGAGCTAGGGAAGTAATAGTTCACCAAAGCCCCGCATTACCGCAGTAAGTCTAGATACTCCGAGAGGATGCCCTGTATCTCAGAGGCACCGTTGGAGACACCTGTTTAAGGCACAGGATGCCATTCACTTATCAGCACGGTATGCTAACACCTCGAGTTAAGCCTAGTGTTCGTCTTAGCTTTGGATCCCGTCTCATGAGCTTTCTGGTGGGGACCGATAACTGGCAACTCCCGCGCATGCTACAGAAAGATCCTACTGGGGCCCAACCACGACATCGACATGTGAACACAACGGTGGGCGGTGGAAGGGAAGGGAAACCACATTGCTTGGCAATAATTGTATAAGTTTCCTACATTTGATTATCTTATGCTTGTTTGACAACGGCGGTCATTTCTGCTTTTATTATTTTATTGATTGAAACTACTATTGACATTGGGGTATTAGTTAGTTTCAACTTGTGGAATATAATAAATTATTTATTGTTAGTAATCGGTAACGTTTGTTAAACTTTATCAATTTTTTTTATATCAATTACAAGGTTAATATTAAAAATTAAATTAATTATTAATAATAATGCATTTTTGTCCTAAATGCAAAAAAATATTTTTACTAGGTTAGGTACTATTTTTTTTCAAATAACTTCAACCGTTTTATTATTTTAAAAACAGAACCTGTATTACTATGAAATAATTAATTGCTCGTAATACGCTTGATTGCTTTTAAACGTTTAGAAATAATAGTATATTCAACATTTCTCTACTTGTAAGGGTATTAATTAATAGTTCTATTTTAAAAGTAAAATAAATAATGCTTTATATTGGTTTTAACCGGAACAAGTTAACAAATTATATGTTGAAACTTTAATTGTTCTAAAGGTAATTGTCTAGAAAGTGGCCGCAACTCCGATTTTGACCAAATTTGTTATACTGGGGTTTTTTGGGGCGATGATCAGGAATCTGAAAAACTTTTTTGACGAAACGTTTCGTTTTCGAGAAATCCATCATCAAACTTGAAAATCAAACTAACCTCATTACACTATTCCTCCTTCTTTTTGTACAGAATTCTTAATTTTTACACAGGGTGTAAAATAAATATAAGAAAAAGTTTTTAAAAGGTGTTTATAAAATATTGTATGCCACTTTAGTGTAAAAATCAAGAATTGTGTATAGTCTGTCTCAAAGTATACCGTGTTAGCTCTTGCCTTCATTTATGGATTATACCTGCCGACAGCAATAAAACTGCGGATCGGTAGGTATTAAAGGACAGAACATTAGGGACGGACTAATATAAAGATTTATAATTTATTGTTTATTTGGGTAAGTATAATCTTAAAATTACATTAAGAAATTAAATATATGCAAAGTTTTAATAAATTTATAACTGCATTATCTATACATAATTACATTTTCAATCTAAATATCTAAATCTAATTCTGTTTCACTATCAGAGTCATTATTGAGATTAATTACAATAGGATTTATGTTGTTTTGGATAGAAATGTAAGAGTCCTCAATTTTTATAATGTGCTGTAGTGAATTTTTCCAGCTCTCAACTGGTATGTTAGTAATTACATTTTTAATCAAATTTATAACACTGGAACTTAAAGTAGGTGTAACATTTTCTGCTCTGATCTTTGATTTTACTTGGTTCCACAAATGCTCTATGGGGTTAAACATATAGTGATACGGAGGAAGGCGTAAGACAGTATGCCCAGCCTGTTCAGCCAAATTATCATATACATATTGTTTTTTAATTGCATATGAATTTAGGACTTCCAAAAGTTGCGTTTTTTTGTAACTGAATTAAAAATAAATATCATTTTCTAAAAAATATTCCTGGATTTCAGTTTTTGAACTTGATAAAGCTGGTGCTTTGTGTAGCAGACGGC
Organism: Listronotus oregonensis; assembly: GCA_019359885.1. Classification (NCBI taxonomy): domain Eukaryota; kingdom Metazoa; phylum Arthropoda; class Insecta; order Coleoptera; family Curculionidae; genus Listronotus; species Listronotus oregonensis. Next base: position 109,020 of record JAHBCN010000004.1, read on the forward strand.
TGTGGTAGATTGCGTTATCCATGACAATAACACTGTTGTTTGGAACATTTTTTAAAAGATAATTTTAAAACCAGTTTTCAAAAAGTTCTGCACTTGTATCCTCATGATAATCCAAGCTAGAATCCTTAATATTCTTTGCAGACAACAGCAAGCAGTTTGGGACAAATCCGTCTTCTGAACCAGCGTGTATTATGGTAATGCGTTTTCCTTTATTTGAAGGTGCTTTCGTCTGACAGTTTTGACTGGAATCAACCCATCCTTTGGATACTGTGTCGTGTGTATCGAACCATGTTTCATCAAGGTAAATTATGGATTTGTTTTCTAACCTATATCTTTTAATTTCTTGAGGGTAATTAAATCTCCAAGTGCGTAATCTGTGCGACTCCATTACTACTTGTCTTTTGTCTATTTTGCGGTATTTAAATCCCATTTTACAAACAACTCTGTGGAGGGTGGCATATTGGTTTCGTCTTCATCTAGCTTCTTTTTCAGTTTATCCAAGGTAGGAATAACTCCGCTTACATAAAGAAAATATATTTTCCTTCTTATTAGGTCCTGATCACTATTGTCTATACGGTGAGATTGAAAATCACTACGTTTTTTTCTTTTGTTTAATTCTTCACTAATAATAATATCCCTTATCGATGATATTTGAGTTTTTGTAAGTAGACAGGTTTCTTTTAAAGCTTCTTGTTTAATTAGACCTCTACTGATTAAAGTTTCATACACATTTTTCACAACCTGTTTTGCATCTAATGACAAATGATTTCGACGCGACATAGTTATATTCTCGTAAAACAACTTTTTCGAAACGCACAGTAAAAACGGTTATTCAACACTGCCACTAAAATATTAGCCAAAAAATGTATATGCCTAATGGTTAATACTCAAGAAATACCTGGCCCACCCTTATGAACAAATGGGTTTACCCAATAACAATAGGTAATAAAATCGTTAAAGGTTTATTGGGGTATGGTCCGTCAAAAGCCATAACGATATACTTTGAGACAGACTATACAAAGAGAAGGGGGAATATACTGTAAATGATGTTAGTTTGATTTTCAAGTTTGATTATGGATATCTCGGAAACGAAACGTTACCCCCCAATATTTTTTCAGATTCGTGATCAGCGCCCCAAAAAACCCCCGTTTACCAAATTTGGTCAAAATCGGAGTTGCGGCCACTTTCTAGACAATTACCGTTTTAAAATTTATAGACACAATAATTAATGTCTTACTAAATTCTTTTCAATCACAAAAACAAAAGATGTAAAATTATTATTTGACTTAGTTCCAGGACGGCCAGCAAATATAAAAGCAAATGCTCTGACGGGAGAATCAATTCTCGTATCATGGCTGCCTCCATTGAAGAGAAATGGTTTTATCACCCTCTACACGGTCTATTGCCGCGAAGCTGGCCGAGTAGGGCAACACAAAAGTTATAATATTCGTGTGGAGGACATTAATGAAGAATTTGGACTGTCATATGAAGTTAGGAATTTACATGAGCTTCAGTTGTATGAATTTTGGGTAAGTTACATAAATGTTATAACCCTATTTTTATTTACAGAATAGTTTAACTTAAAAACACTATATGTTATTTAAATAAGTTTTTGTCAGCATCAGCTCATTACCTTTAGAAACACTTTAGCTGATGTAGTCCACCTATCATAAACTAGCCAACTGGCTAAAAATAGGAAAAAGATTAATTTAAAATAATTGTGTACTTGGTTATAGTTATTTGTTTAATTTTTTAATTTCTGATCGTGCCTTCCTGACTTTGCTGATCTGACGAGAATCAATATTTTAGATGATATATATATATATATTATATATATATATATATATATATATATATATATATATATATATATATATATATATATATATTTTATATATATATATATATATATATATATATATATATATATATATATATATATATATATATATATAATATATATATATATATATATATATATATATATATATATATATATATATATATATATATATATATATATATATAATATATATATATATATATATATATATATATATATATATATATATATATATATATATATATATATATATATATATATATATATATATATATATATATATATATATATATATAGAGAGGAGAGAGAGAGAGAGGGCTGTTATACTTCTAAAATTTAGTTTTCTTAATGTTTCCTTTGTTTTTTAAAATAATTTGTACATTAACCTGTATTACGCGTGGTTTAACAAATTTGAAATAACACGTTACGTTTTCTTTTCCAAATATACGTGTGTATATATTATATCAAGTATTACTGCTTGGCAATTATGCCGGTCGTGCACTTTATATCCGAATTTGCTAGGTCTATGTAGACCAAACGTGGCCTTTATAGTTGTAGGTCTAATATATTATCGATTATATTACCATTTCTGATAGTCCACTGTGATAATATTCTCTAGTATAGTGCTGTCATGTCAGCCACCTATTTAATACATTATATAGCGTGCGTCTGTGTTGCACCACCTCTGGCTATAGCAAGTTACAATAATATTACCAATTTTAAAGGATTATTAGCTACAAGATTTTCGTCAATTTTTAGTTTACTTGGAATAACCTAAACCATATAGTAGTTTTTACCTTTATGACAGCCCACAAATGCATTTAAAGAACTTAACTATGTACCTAAGTATCGGGTTTTTAGATGTTTAATATTATAATAAAAAAATCACATTTAATTAGCAAAATTATTCTATTGCTTTACTAATTGCGTCCGTGCAAGTATCCTACCATATTTGTCAAAAAAATTACTACACGATTGTATAATATAAAAGGAATATCTTAGTTTTATAGGGTGTAAAAACGTAGATTTTTGTTAAGGCAATAAATTATTGGGTGAGGCGCGTTACCATGATTTTTCAGTATAGCTATAGTACATTTTTTCCCTGGGAGCCGTCTTAATTTACTACTGGAAGCAGCGCAGCCTCCTGGGTCTTTTGTGCCTAATCTCCCATTTTCTTTTATACCAACCCTTTCACTAGTCTTGTTTTTTTACAAGTATTTATAACTCCTAGACTGGTTGGTTGATATATTTCTGCGGGCTCAGTTTCGGTTGCCCAAATAATACCTGTCTTTTGTGATTCAATGCTTTACATTCGCACACGATTTGGTAGGCTGTCTGTTCCTTCCCCATTGCACATTCTGCGACTTGGGTCCCCATTGTATGAGTCTATTTTGTATAGGTGTCCTCTTAGGTTATCGTGCCCTGTAAGCAGCCCTACTGTTGCGAGTCTTTACCTTATTTGTCAAAGTAGTTCTTTCTTTGTTCTTTTGATGGGCCCTTTATGAATCCTTTTCCATGTCTTTTTTTACTGATGCTGGACCAGTATTCCTCCTGTTTGTTTCGGATCCATTCTCTAGTTTGAACTCGTGCTGTGGTTTTGGTCACTCCAAGGGCAGGTTCTGGTCCAAAGTACGATGTGAATAATCCCTACTAGTTAAATTAGTAAGTAACAGTTACAAAACACACAAAACTAAAATATAATTATACACATTTACAATCGCTTGCTAACTGTCAGTAAGGTTAGGTTAGGTTAGGTTTCAAGTGAGTGGACTTTTTACGCCCTCCACTGCGACCGTTTGGTCTATTGTGGCTCACACCTTTTTATATTTCTCCCAATAAGACCAGACTTCTAATGAATCCGATATCAGATTGGAAAAGAGTTCTTACATCTCCTCTTACTCGTGTCGCTACCGAACACGAGCCCAATATGTGTTCTGATGTGTTCTGGTGTCGCGTTCTGGATATGACGAGCAGACGATTAGCGTCATGCCCTCCTCTCCTGTCTAGTGACGTGGGTAGCTACCAGGTCCTTGTTACAGGAACCAGATATTCCTTCTGACGCCGCATCTCCGGCCTTACCCTATGAAACCGGTCCTATCCGCTTTCTGTTTAAAGCCAGGGAACCCTTTTCCCTATAAAGGCGGCTCTGTCCGCCTTCTGTTTGGATTCAGGGATCCCTTCCTAAGCACTTGTTTGTTCGGGATGGATTAGCCCTTCCCCGTGAAACAGGCGCCGGTGACTTCAGGGGCACCTTTCGAAACGGATTTACCCGTTTTGGTCGGCGCACCTTTGTCTGCTTGTGACGTAGGGTGGCACCTCTTGAAATGGATTTATCCGTTTCGGTCAGCGCACTTTTGTCACTTTTTTCCTATGAGAGCGGTTCTGTCCGCTTTCTGTTTGGAGCTAGGGAAGTAGTAGTCCACCACGGCAGAGCCCCGCATTACCGCAGTAAGACTGGATACTTTGAGAGGTCGCCCTGTATCTCAGAGGCACCGTTGGAGACACCTGTTTAAGGCACAGGATGTCATTCACTCATCAGCACGGTACGCTAACACCTTGAGTTAAACCTTGTGTTCATCTTAGCTTCGGATCCCGTTCCACACGCTAGCCAAAAGAGTTGCCGATAACCAGCAACTCTAGCGCATGTTCTAAAAGATCCTACTGGGCCCAACCACGACAATGACGTGTGAACGTCGTTGTCGTTATTGGCAATACAATTTCTGAAAAAAAACTTAATTAAATATTTAAATCGTTGTTGTTGGCTGCTTGACAGTTACCTTGACAATAAATATATAATTGTTGTCAACTGTCAGTGATTTAAAATTAAACTTCGTTAAATAGTCCTTTAAATTAGTTTAATTTATTTCTGATCCATTCTATCAAAGCAGCGTATTTAAAATCTTTTTCGAGAAAAAAATTGTTGTTATTTTCTATTAATTGTTTTAAATTATAGGAACGAGAAATTTTTTTTTACCATGATTAGATTTGGACATAGAATGTGTAAACAAATTAAAATAGTTAAATTTCTTAATAGAATTAATCGTGATGATAATTTCGTAAAGAACATAACTTTTTCTAACGACACTACATTTTCCTTTAACGGCCATCAGTAGCTCCGGATTTAACATTCCTAAATTTCTCTTTGTGGGTTTACTTAAAAAGTGAGTTTTACGTTAAAAACCAAAGAAATAAAAAAATCCTCATTAAATACAATTTATACCTTTTGAAGTTATTGGAAATGATAAAAATTATTTATTTCTCATCTTGGCTACTGTCAAGCAGCCAACGGTGCTCAAGCATTTAATTAAGTTGTTTTTCCCATTTAAATTAGTATTTTAAATTTTAAAAGCGTCTATTTCTGGTTTTTTCTTTTTTTAATCCATACTTAAAATAATCTCACCGGATGTAAAAAAATGTGCTTTTTCCTATTCCGTAAACAAAAACAGGGCAATTCCTGTAGAAGGTATGACTTTATCGATATTTTTCTTGATGGCAAGCCCCATCAAGAAAAATAGCGATAAAGTCATTCCTTCTACAGGAATTCTCCTGTATATATTAATTTGATGTGAGAAAATGCGCAGAAAGAAATTAAACTTTGCGGGTTAGAGCGTTTTTCCGAGATGTTATTTCCTAAATATTCAACGAATTATCCGCTACTTTACGAATGTACTGTACATATAAGCTTCTGGTACATGTTTTTAATAATAAGTTTCTTAAGTTAGTCAAAGGGCACTTAAAGAAAATAATAGAAAATCAGGTCTCACGCAGCCGAGCTTATGATAGCATTAGATCCACTAAGCAAATGATAACATAGTGAGCTACACCGGACTGTACGGTTTCTCCTCGTTTTGTACATTTACCACGTTCTCATATTCGCTCCGAGATGAGAGTCTAAAAACCGCAGATTTTTGATCACGTGGAGCATAAGCACCGAAATCCATATATTGATACAAGAACATTATAACTTATTTTGTAAATTGCACGTAGGAATGTAGGAAATAAAGAGACTTGGTATTTCGTGCAAAAACTTATGTTAAAACCACGATTTTTACTTGTAGATAGCACTGATGATGGTTTTTACCAAAAGCGCTTTGCTGGGATATTAGTTTTAATATAAATTGTGCACGAAATACAAAGTTTCTCCATTTCCTCCATAACTGATTTTGATTGCACTTGCGGTTTCCACTTAACCTAACTTTTAGAATTTTTAAGTTTATAAATTAACAATAAAACTTATACATTCGGTTACTCAAAATTTACAAACTACACGTTTTTTCGCTACAAAATATGTATATAAATAAAAACAAACCGAAAAAATAACAAAATGTAGGTAGGTATTTCCGGGAAGAACTCTCTAAGCTGCCAATCTTTAGTCGAAGAAAAAATATTTGACTCGAGAACATAGCAGAGTTGAAAAAAGAACGTAAGTAGATGTACTTTTTTCTGTTTAATATGAATAAAAGAACAAATAAGAACATAAAAGAGCAAATTGAACACATTTAGAAGCGTGGTAATTTTCGTACTTTTTAAAAAACTAATAAAACTGCTTTAAAGTTCAATATTTTGTTTTTATTTTCTTTACAAAAAAAGTTTTACTTTTACTTATACATCATTATTCTTTAAAGGTAACAGGTATTAGAAAATATATAATTAAAACTGACTTATAGCAAAATATATTTGTTTTATTTTATTAATTTAAAATGTACAGTCACGAAATAACGAACGAAACCATAAGTTTTTTAATATACTTTACTTTTTTAATTTTTAAATTATTCTAAGTAGGGTTCTTTTTTGGAATACCTGATTTTTATTTTTTAGTAGGTATAAGTAAAATCTAGATTTTATTTTTAAGGAGGAGGTTACTAAAACAAACTTTATTTGTCTTAAAATTTAACTTTTTAAAGAACACAGTATAGTCATATACCAAAAGATTGTTTTGTCATTTATAAAGTTTGACTGTTTTTAGCAAAAAGAAGCAACTTTTATTTTATAACATAATTGTTATTTATTTATATTATACTTTTTTGGAAAATTTTATTTAAATTATTATGTAAAATTATACTTAGGTGAGGTCTGGAAACATTCTAATTATTTTGTTTTTTTTTTAACAAGACTTAATTAGGTGTTAAAACATTAATGGTACTTATTAAGGACGATATATTCAGGTTTATAAAAAAAAATTAAAAACAATTAAATTGATGACATACCTCAAAAAACTGTTCCATTTTGCTCTGCATCGAGAAAAGGAATATATTTTTTTAGAAAGAAATTTGATGTCATAAATTGGCAACATTGAAAAGGGAGTTTTTTTTTTGTGGTTTTTGATGATGATAGACCCGTATCTTACCAGATCATTGATATTAACCCATATTATAAAAATACTTGTTTTGGATACAACAAATTTGGATTTTTTAAGACAAATTTTGTTTAATAATAACAAGCAATAAAAAGCATTATTTTTTAAATAAAGGATTAAGCTATATAAATTTTTTAAAATTAATTGAACAACCAAAAAAATTAAGCTTAATTTAATAAAAAAAAACATACGTGCATTTTTTTTATCACAAATCCACTACAAAGGCTGCTCTGTACATCATACATTTTTTCAAAAAATATTTAAAGCTGAAGCATATATTTATCTAGATAACACTTTGGGTACGTAATTTGTTCATTTTAATAAAGTGCAGCTCTCAATGGCTTTGTTTCCTGCTCTAGAATTAATGAGGTCAAAACTCATTTGCTTTTAACCTCCTGGCGCTAAAATAGTCCGGGTTAATATAAATGTATATTGTGAACCGTGTTAACTATAAGCTGAGATTATATAGGCTCAAGTTAATAAATTTAAATAGAGTTTGGTACGAGTTAAAAAAATATCAGTGGCGTAACAATTTGTGCGTTACGTCCTGATGTAACCATACCTACGCGACCGGTTAAATAAAACGTAAAATTTTTCAAAAAAATATATATATATATATATATATATATATATATATATATATATATATATATATATATATATATATATATATATATATATATATATATATATATATATATATATATATATATATCTTTATACCATAACAATCTCTACTAAAATTAATTATAATATCTTAAATGGTTTTTAAAATATATTACTTTTATACTCAATTAGGGATAACAACACGAGTAAGTCACCAAAATAATGTTAGACCTCTATTAACAAAGACTTCAAATATTAACGTTACTAAAAGGCAAAGATTATTCAGATTATGTTTTTCGTTTATCATAGTATAGTGTAACATGCGCTTCTAATTATACATGAATTTTAAATTATATTTAATTGGCAAAAGGATGCAGACTGCCCTTAGGATAATAGAAAGATGGTGTGCTGATTACGCGGTGTCCATCAAGCCAAAAAAGACAGAGATGGTTCTCTTCACAAGGAAAAGAAGGATGGTGAACTTGAACGCTCCTAGACTTCTAAACACACAACTGAGCTTTGCTACAGAGGCCGAAATACCTTGGGGTAACTATACGGATCTATACGGCCATGATAAGACCTATGCTAACCTACGGTGCTGTTGTCTGGGGGGTAGAAAGCCCAGCAGACGACAGTTATCCGAAAGCTAGACCATGCACAGAGAGATGTGACTTGAAAAACTGCTGGGTAATCCTAAACCTCACAACCCTTCACATATTCGTCAAGGAGGTAATTTTGACGGTTATGTTGCGCCTCCGCACTGTTGGTATACTGCCCGACGTAGGAGTTGGCGCACAGAGGCGTCGTTTGTGGAGTGAGGCGATGGGATCGCTTCCACTGCTGCAGGCGAAAGTGGATTCTATTGCGCCACCCTACAACATTGACATCAAAGGAGAATCAAACACAAACGTGGCAGGTGTGATCAATATCTACACAGACGATTCGAAAATAAAAGAAGGTACGGGATGTGGAATTTATTCTAGATCTTTTAACTTAAACATCAAATGGGCCATGGGTGAGTTGGCCAGCGTGCTTCAAACTGAGCTTACAGGCATAACCATAGCTGCAAAAGAAATAGGCAGTAAAAACATCACTGGTTAAGTCGTGCTTATCCATACGGATTACCGACAGACACTACTAGCCCCAAGGAGACCACGCTACACCTCGGGTCTGGTACTAAAATGTCACCGTGCCCTTGTGGACGCTTCCAGCATGAATGTGGTCTCTCTTTGCTGGACCAAAGGACACGCGCACTTCAAAGGCAACCGCATCGCTGACTCGTTGGCCAGGAAGGCTGCCGGGCCAAAACATGTAGGTGTGACGGGGTCTACGATGAGGGACCTAATCAAAAGACACTCTCTTCAGCAGTTTACAACACGATGGGATGAAACAGTAATCTGTAACTTTTCCAGGGAGTTACTGAACTATCCTGACAGAGATACCGCAAAACATTACTTGGCAATGCCTAGGGCGAGCCTTCGTCTAATCACGGGCGTTCTTACTGGACATGGTCGACTGCAAAAACACCTGGGTATAAATGACAGACCTCTGTGTAGAGGTTGTGAACAGGCAGACGAGACGGTGGACCACATCCTTTATGACTGCCCTGCACTCTTGTCCAAGAGAAGATCCATGCTGGGCGAGTATTGACTTTCTTTGGCCAACATTAAGGAGATTCCCCTCGGCGACGTTCTCACCTACTTTAAATCAGTAGGAGATAGCGCAATGGGCCTACTGAGGCCTAGGTACAGTTATATTTATCACCCTCCTCACTTTCAGATATTTAATTAAATTAAATAAAAATTTGCTATTTTTATGCTTCAGTTACTTTTTCTTTTCAAAATTATTTAAAGAAAAATGCAAAAAAGTGCAAATCTATTGGTTACCCATTTTTCATTAAGTATACTTTACTCCCACTGTTTACAAAGAATAAAACGGAAAATAGTTGAGAAACAATAACTTAAACGACGACGATTAAAATATTCATGTTGCTAAGCCCAACAAGCAAAAATGGAGAGCGAGACTCATTTTATAGAACATATTTAGTATCTAAGTAATTTGGATTAATTTTATGTATCCATGTTATGAAGGCCTACATTAATGCAGTAAATATATTGCAGCTGTATATGAAATTTAGAAACATATTAAATTTTCATGAAATTCTTTTTCTAAAGGCAATTTTAGAGAATTCTATTTTCTTTGAAGTAAAAGTTCTCCGTTCAGTTTACAGTTTTAAATATGTCGTGCAATTAAAATCCTAAATAACATTCTGTAAACCTATTTTAGATTAAAAAAACACAGGTAATGTATGTAACCGTTAACTTTCTAGGTGCAGGGCCGGATTTAAGTTTTGCCGCCCATAGGCTAATATATTTTTGCCACCCTAATATGTTAATATTTTTTGGATATATCGTTAGCGTTGTTTGAAGTTCCGTTGCCCTGTTGATGTAAGGAAAGCCTACACTGCGTAGGTTATGCCGAATTCGTTAAGTGTTTTATGTCAATAGAAGCCTAGACTGAGTGAATTTGACCGAAATATTTTTATCTATTTGTTAAAAAAAACAATTAATAATTTAGAATTACATTTTTTAAAAATAGTCGTAAATTTGCCGCCCATAATATTTGCCGCCCATAATATTTGCCGCCCTAGGCTTCTGCCTACTCAGCCTTTGCCTAAATCCACCCCTGTCTAGGTGATATTGTTGTAAAGAATATTTCTATTATTCATGTTTTTTTGTTATATTTCTTTAATAACTAGTATTTTAAAAGAAGCAGAAATACAGAAGTTAAATTAAAAGTAGAGATTTCAGGAAGATTCAGTAATATATTTAAGGAATCTCTGTGCTATAAGATAATGATTTAAAACCTTAAAACCAATGAAAAAAGTTGCTGTATATTGTAAAAAAAAATTAGATTTCATATATTTTTTTAAAGTTAGGTTCTCTTAACATACCTTAAAAAACCATCGCAAAAATCAATGACTAAATGTGTGAATTGTTGCATCATTCACCCTGTGCGCCATATTAAGCTTCCGCTGACTTTTGGCTGTTCTCATATCTCAAAAAAGAGGTTACAGCAGCCGGGGAGGCGTATTTTGACAGTCTTTTAAATTCTCACGTCAGGATTGGAATGCATAAAAAAAGAGAATTGCTGGAACAAGTATTTTAAAGTTCAGGGGAAATATAGTAGACACTAAAATGTATATCAAATCATAAAATTGTTTTTTAATCGAATGACGAAACTTATTAAAGAACCTGATATAGTTCTAAGCCCCAGAGCTACTAAAAATGTACCTAAAATGTAAATATAAATAAAATGTTTTGCTTAAAACCTACAAGGCCTTAAAATCGGGGTAAATTTTAAAATTTGTAATTTTTTTAGATACTTTTTATGCTTTTGGTGTACTCTGTATAACAAAGTAAGTTAAATAAATCTTATCCAACCGGACTTTATATTTTATTTATATAGTTCTCCATAAAGGAACTGACCTAAAATATCTGAATAATTTATGGAGAACATACATCGTAAACTGAAATATCCGATGTTTTATTATTTGCATATCATATATCTTTTTTAAAAAAGTGAGAATAATGAGATATAGCAGTTTACATTCGAAGAAAAATTGCTACAAAGCATTATTTTCTTTGCGCGCAAAAGGGAGATAAAAATGTCGTTAGAGAAGCGTCTTAAGGATAAAAGAACCAAGAATTAAGCTACTATAATAATTTTCCCTAATATATATTTTTACTTCTTTAGCAAGAGAGAAGTATTGAAATCGCAAAAAATAGCACCTTTGATGCGTTTGGAAATCCTTGATTACGAAAAATATGGGTTTTAATTCCTCTGGGCTGTCGGTTTGTCTGCAAGTCTGTCCTCCTGTTGGCACCTTAGCTTCTATATATTCGCTTGTGCAAATATTAAAACTAAATTTTTATTTTACAGCTACGTTTAGCACCTTTAAAATAATAGGTTTCAACTTTCTTATACCATTTTAATTCTAGCCCAGGAAACGAACCATTTTGCCTTGCAATTTTTTCAAAATGCATAGAATGACTTGAAATTTTGACATTAGGTAGGGAATAGTCCAAGAATCAAAATCTATATCATGCCGAAGGGTGCCTTTACCTTGGAGGTGGTTGCCAAACCATCTTGGGGGTTAATTTTTTTTTATATTTTGATCACAGAAATCGATAGAAAAATGATTTCTAATCCAAAAGTTTTCTGTGCATTTTTTTTTGTAAAATGCACAAAAATGCAAAATCAACGTTTTTAATCGATTTTTGCAAATAACTCGATAGTATGCATTTTATCAAAAAAACTGTAAATGACAAAATTGTAGTTTATAAGAAAACGAATAAACTGTTTTTTTTTGTGCTGTGAAACCAATACAAACCAAATTGTGGTTTGTTAAAGGTTAGCTTTTATTCATCAGACGCAAAATCTACGTATTTTTCGAGAAAAACTTATAATAACTTTTAAAGCATTTGCACCTTTCTTTAAAAAAAAAGGTTTTTATTATAAAAGTTGAGTAAGTTATGATTAAAATAAGGTTAGACCAAAATTTTTTGAATGCAAAAATCTTCGAAAACAACCTTCTAATTACCACCCTAAATAAAATGAGTTGTAGCTCTTTTTAATTCTCTTTATCTATGTATCATTAATACATTCTAATATTTTAACCGATTTTAATTGCTTAAATTTAAAAAGAATGGAGCTGCAAGTAAAAAACAAATTTCAAAATAAAAAATGAGCTTTTCTTGAAAATAACTCGAAAACTAAGAAAGCTTCGTTAAAATTACTAAGGTATTAAATTATAGTTTTTTGATTTACATTTTTTTTTATTTACTGTATGACGAACATTAAGTGAGATATAAACGTTTAAAACGCGTATGTATAGACGAGCACTACCTTGTTTTAGCCTTTAAACTCACCATTTTAAAAAGGAAGGGTTTTAAACAGTTTTAATATACAGGAACTTATAGCTAACAAAATGTTTTTTAAAAAAACTGTTTATCACAAAAACTGAAGAAGTTATGCTTAAAAAAACAATTTTTTGGAGCATTCTAAAAGCCATTCGATGCAGTTTTAAAAAAACCCGCGGTTTTGTACTATTTTTGCATGGTTATATTGTAAGAGGTGGATTTTTAAGAATTAAAAAATTACAAAATTAAATTAATAATTCTTTTGAGCAGTCACATTTTTTAATGACAACTCAGTGACAATATGTTAATTTTTCTAGGTAGACAATTTTTTTATTAAATCCCAATAAAGGTTAAAATATATTAAATAATGTTTCAAGGAATTAAATACTTATTTTTTAATTTATATGAGCCTATTTTTATGTGACTTAAGCTTTAATATAAAAGTTTTGATGATTTTTGCTATAAGGGGTGGTTTTTACCCCTAAAAAATAAAAAGCGACCTTCAGCATAATGAAGATTTTGAAAAGGAGGGTAAGTTAAGCCTAATCCCAAATTTGTATGCAAAACACTGTGATAATATAAAAAAATTTTAGGGTAAATATATTTTTTTAAATCACAATTGGGGTTGATTTTAAAGGGCTGAAATATTTTAAATAATGTTTTAAAGAAACAAAATTATACTTTGTCAACTTATTTGGGTCAAATTTTACGTAACTTAAGCTTTAATGTATAATTTTATAGGTTTTAGCAATAAAGGGTAGTTTTCATCCCTAAAAAGTAAAGAGCGCCCAAATTTTCACGCATATCTATGAATTTTTAAAAAATTGCGAGGCTTTGCACTTTTTTCAGCTTCGTTTTCTGGACTATTCAGACTAGGTAAGATTCGTTGTAAAACTTTAATGTGTTTCTTTTTTATTTATTTACTTATCAGAATTTATAAATGGAACAGCTGTTTTGGTAATACATGCAATTTGTCTTTAGAGAAAATCGTAATAAAGAAGAAAATGTATAGACATAAGTTGCAAGACACACAATACAGTGATTTACACCAAGATTGTGGGTACATATTTTACTTAGACTACTTTTGCCTCGTTGGATATAATTACGTCCGCCAGAGGCCAATAAACATCTTAATAGGATGGTTTTGACGCTTTTAAATTTAACTTTTACCCGATAACAGTGTTTCTTGAAGCGCAAGAATTACCTTCTCAGCCTACGTTGAATGCAATCATTTCCGGCAAGGATGAAACATGTTTATTGGCCTTTATTGTATGTTTTACCATTGTGTATTTTATTTCGGTTATGCTAAATATTACGAAATAAAATTTATTATATAAAATAAAACTTTATTTATTATATAGTTAATTTAATTTATTTTACACTTTTATCTTGCTGTGAACCAAAGTCTGTTTAAATTTTATGTAATGCAATAAAGCACACGATTCATAAGTGGTTTTATTAAATCTGAGTGCCTGAATATTACAAAAATATTAAACATTTGCTTTGGGATCTACATTATTAAATTCTCTTCCCATACTTCTTTGATAATAAATTTATTAGCGAAAATAAGATCTTTTTTTTAAAGGGCATAAACTAACTGACTACAGATATTTTTAGACTACATTTAAGGATATATACATATATGATAAAGTTCCTTTGACAACTTAACCACCAACGCTGTCCCTCATAAGACCCATAATGAATACCCAGTTTTTTAATATTTAATTAAGCTCTTAGATCAGGGGTCTCCAAACTACGGCCCGAGGGCCACATCCGGCCCGCGGACAGATTTTGTCCGGCCCGCGGAGAGCTAGCATACTTGAAAACTCCTTTTAGAGAACAAATAATTTTTATAGCAAATTAAACTTAGTTTACTGAAGTATTCTAATTTTATGTTGAATAATTATTAATATGACATCTACATTGATATGGTCATGGGCTAACTCCGCTAACTCATAACATTCTTGTAGGCTTATTGTTATTGTTTTTGTGATAAGTTGGATAAAGAAACACAGAATTGTAATGAGTAAAGACATGTATAACAGAAAATTTAACTTCAGTATATAATAACTAACAAATTATTGAAATGAATCCAACTAACATTTTATACATTTTAAATAATCACATAACTTATAACAAACATAATGACATATGAAATACTAATGAGATTTATGTAATTGAGATTTTCCACTGACAATAGTTTGTAGTTGTGGACTAATTTACTTGTACCAATTATTAAAAGAGATTTAAGATGCTCATCAGTTAATTTCGATCTTAAACATTTTTGTGTACTTCATTTTGGAGAAGGTTTTCTCACACAAATAAGTAGTACCAAAAACAGAAAACAGACCACGAGCAAATTTATGCAAATTATCAAATTGTGTCAGTGGAAGACTCTTATAAAATTCCAACAAAGATGAGTTTTGATATTTGTTCTTAATTATATCACTGCATTGTAGATTAATCATTTCCATTTGAAGTTCCGGGGCTAGCGTTTCAATGTCAGTATCAAAAGGATTTTGAAAAATCTTAATTTGATTCGCAATGGCATCAAAGTCCGAGAAACGAGTATCAAAATTTATCTTCAAAGCACTCAAAGTTTCGATTGCAAAATCGATAGGAAACTCAGTCTCAGTAGTGTGGCTGAATATTTCACATGTTTTAAAATGTGAAAAACATTTACTTCGTAGTTGTGATTTAAACAGTCTCAATTTCTTCCGGAATGATTTGATATTAGTGTATAAATCAGGAAGATGCGGGTTTTTTCTCCTTGCAATCCCAAATTCAGTTCGTTCACATGTTTTGTCAAATCAACATAGAATGCTAACTTCCAAAGCCATGCGTTGTTTTGTAATTCAGTAAGAGGGCGATGCTTTTCATTCAAAAAAATTTCGATCACTGCTCGAAGTTCAAAAAGCGCTGAAGGACTTTCCCACAACTAAGCCAGCGTACGGCAGTATGATAAGGTAAGTCAGTTTCTCCAATCTCTTCAATAAATTGTCGGAATTGTCGGTGATTCAGCCCAAAAGATCTGATAAAATTAACAGTTGATATGACTGGTTTCAGAACGTCAGACATATCCAAACATTTTCCGCACAAAGACTGTTGATGAATGATACAATGTAAGACTAATGGTTTTGAACCACCGTCATTTTCTACAGCCTTTGACACAAGAGCGACCACTCCTTTATCTTTCCCACTCATGTTTTTGCCTCCATCAGTTGTAATACATTTCAAGTTTTTTCATCGAAGGTTCTTTTGATTAATGGCCATTTCAACTCCTTTAAAAATATCTGTACCAGTAGTTGTGCCATGAATACTATACATATCAAGAAGTTCTTCGTGCACTTCATAGCTTTTATCTACTCCTCGAATATAAATCAACACCTGAGCAGTATCTGACATATCCGTTGACTCATCCAAGGCCAAAGAAAACCACTCAAAATGACCATTTTTTTCGAACAGTTGAGAGGATATATTTTCAGCGATGTTTTCTACCCTTCGAGCCACAGTGTTTGCTGACATACTGACAGTTTTTAATAAATTTACCTTTTCAGGGCACATTTCTTCGGCTACTGCAATTATGCATTCTTTGATCATTTCTCCATCGGTGAATGGTTTTCCACGTTTTGCAATTTCAAGAGCCACACGAAAGCTGGCACGAGTTGCAGCCTCTTGTTCAGTTTTGAGTTTTGTAAATAAAGATTGCTGCGATTTCAATCCGCGCTGCATAGCTTCGAATTTTTCTGTCCGCAAACTTCCTGTATATTTTGAGTAATTTTGAAAATGTTTTGTTTCATAATGACGTTTAATGTTATATTCTTTGAGAACGGCTATGCTTTCATTGCAAATCAAACATAGCGCCTTGTTACTGGACTCAATTACGAAATACTGAATGTTCCACTGATCTTTGAATTTTCTGCATTCACTATCAATTTTCCGCTTCTTTTCCATACTACTACACAAAAGCAACAACTCAAATTAAAATACTGTTATAAAGATGTCTTAAACTGAAACACGCACAAACACGTTTTAAGGAGGTATGCAATATTTTATTTAACAACAGTGTCATAGGAACTGACTTGTGGTTGCGCCACTAGCCTTCTTATATATTCCAATTACTGCCATCTAGAAGTGAGTGGAAGACACCAGAACTTTCTCGAACCAACGAGATTATTCTGTACGTGCTATTAGCGCCATCTGTTAGCGATAGAAGGTACTACCTATTTCCGCTTGTGTCCACCAGATGTCGTGTCACGTTACCCCTCATGGCTCGTACTCTACGACTAATCTAGAAATTACAGATAATGACAGGAAAATAAATAATATGCAGTGTTGCCGTTTTGCGGACTTTAGTCCGATTTGCAGCCTTTTTTAAACGTTGTGTACTTTTTCGGACTTTTTTTTTCATCAGTGGACTATTTCACTTCTTACCACCGGCAACAATGATAATATGGTTTTGGCCCTCGGAACTTACTGGAGTAATCAGTATGGCCCTAAGGCTGGAAAGTTTGGAGACCCCTGTCTTAGATTATAATTGATATTTAGAAAACAGCAGGCATCTTGTCTCAAGCCTTAAAACAATAAAATAATTAGTCTCTCGTCCTGACAGGACGAGACGAGGCGAGACGAGTACCTTTTGTCTGGTATTACCAGTTACAAATGAAGCGACTAGTCGATACAGTATAGTACGATTAAAGACAAAGGCAAATCGTACTTTATGCCCACCCTTCGTTCCTGGTACTTACGAGAAACATTTTCAAATTATGTCTAGTACCTATATGTTTAAAATATTAGAAATAAATTTCAAGAGGCAATTAAGTTTACTTGGAAAAATGTAAAAAACATATATGTTTTCTTCCAAATCAAAAATAACTTTAATATTGTTTTTTTACTTTGTTATTGTCCACCAACGTAAAACAAAATAATAACAAATTGTTTGTGTTCTCTTTGAAGTAGTTTCAAGTCAGAGATGCTCGAAAATATTCTCTAAATTTCAAAAGGATGAAACTTTTTGAAGGAGCTATCGTACAATATTCGACAAAAGATAGACAAATTACGTGCTAGAATGATTTTAGTATGAAAACATGCCTGGAAAACTAATATCGTAAGAAAAATATAAAGTTTGGTTTTAAAACAGTAGGAGCATTGTGATATCAAAGACACTGAAAGCGAAGCTGATGTAAAACGTGATTGAAATACGGTTTAACAATCGTGTGTTTTTACAACGAAGGTAAAATTTTATTTACTAGTCAAGTTAAGATACTTTTTAGTATTTTGGTTAAAAAAAATAATTAAAATATATTTTTCAAGAAATGTTTTTGCCAAAAAATTTTTTTAAGAAAAAATTTTTAAACCCAAAAAATTTTTTTTTTAAACCTTTGATTTTTAAAATTTATTTAATAAAATATTTTAAAATTAAATTTTTTTTTAAAAAAATTTTTAATTAATTTTTTTTTTTTTTTTTTTTTTTTTTTTTTGACTTTCCCTTTTTTATGCATTTACAATTCACCCTTGCAGGGGTTGCATCCAAAAATCTTAAAGGGAACCCTATGTCGATATGTAGCTCATTTTACAGGCCTTTAGCCAGCATTGCTGCAAATCTAGAAGTCTGTAAAGTAACTAGCATTCGAATGAAAAGATTTAAATTTATTTAACAAAAAATAAATTTTGTATCACGTGTTGTAAATATTTTTTTAGGACATTTTTCTATTATTTCCCTTCAGCACTATCCATTTATGCTGTTTTAGTTTGACAGTAACATTGAAAAGGCATTAATAAATTTGTGATTTAATACGTTTTGACATGGTTCGCGCAAATTAAGACAAAGTTAAAATTATTTTTTTGTATGGACAAGCTAATCCAAATTATCATGAGGTAGCAAGATTGTTTAATAATATTTTTCCAGACAGACCAGTTTCTCCTAGTTACGTGAGAAGTGTGCAAAAATCCACTTAACTTTTAGCGTAAAAGACGCTAAAAGAAGATCCTGTCGCCCGTCCGTTAAAACCAAGAAGCTTCAAATACAAGTTTTGGGTACAATTGCCATTGAACCAAAGCAATCAGTGCGCAAAATAGCTGCCGATGTAGGTACCATAGGAAAATCAACAGTGCATGAAATTTTACAAAAGCATAAATTCCTTCCTTTAAAGTTTATCTTGTACAAGAACTTAGTGAAGATGACCCAGATCGAAGGCTGTCGTTTTGTGAAACTATGGAACATTTGCCCACAACCATACTACCTCTATCGGATATGTTTACGTGACGAATCCAGCTTTTTTTAAATAGTTTAGTTAATCGACACAATTGTCGATACTGGAATGATCAAAATTCTCAATGGGCCGGAATTTTTGGCAAGACGGTAATTGGTCCTTTTTATTGAATGAAATCTTACCGGACACTTATAATTACAACTTTTAGAAGAAGCTATTAGACCTGCAATTGTAGCTACTGTTGAGAATAATGCTTTTGACTACAGTCCAATTCTTCAGCGGATGGGGCACCTCCACACTTTTATTTAACTGTAAGACAATACCTAGATGAGGAATTTCCTTTGCCTTCTTCTTTTGGGGTTATGTAAAAAAGAGGTTACTTGCAACAAAACCAGAAAACTTGCAAGAACTACGACAACGAATTACGGGTGTGTGCGAGACGTAAGAGCAGAATTTCAAAATAGACTCATATAAAATAAAAATTAAAACTGTTCTTCTAGACTGGTATTTATTATTAATCCCTTATTAATCGGAAACGGTTGATCGTAGAGACCTCTACTTTGTGCAGCAATGATTGTTTCTTAAAGGCCTACAGAGAATTCCATTAAACTACATACCGACAGAGAATTCCATTTAAGATTTTTGAGTGCAGCCCCTGATGCCACCCCCAAGGGTGAAAAACTTGTAAATGCGTAAAGAAGTAGATTTTTTATACGTTTATACGTATGCATACCCCAAAATTTGCTTTCTCTATATTTACTAACTTCGGAGATATTAGCCCGTACCAAGACTTTTTGGGCACCCTAGAAAAAAAAAATTTAAAAATATATATATATATATATATATATATATATATATATATATATATATATATATATATATATATATATATATATATATAATTTAAAAAAAAAAAAAAAAAAAAAAAAAAAAAAAAAAAAAAAAAAAAAAAATATATATATATTTTAAAATTTTTGTTAAAAAACAAAAAGTTAGAAAAAATGTAATGTGATTTTTTAAAAACCTATTTAATAAACCTTATTTCCTAATGCCTTAAAAATACAACTTCCGGTTTTACCGAACTCTACAGAAATTGACTTTCGGAAATAAACAACTTCTATTATTTAAATGTAAAACACTAACTTAAGCCATAAATTTAATTTTAACACCTATTGTTTAATATTTTCTTAATTGTAATTCTTTTTCTAAGGCTTTAGTGAAATGCTAGGCTGCTTTAAAAATAACGAAAAAAATTAAACTTAATTTTTAAATTTTTTAAGGGGGCCCTTATTATAAATTTTTTAACACCAACCACAGATCAAATATTTAAAATGTTGACTGTTTACTTGTTGGCACAAATAAACCCGGTCTTTAAATTCGCGGTGCACATTTTTCCTTTGCGTATAGAGTTTACAGCTGTGGTAATTTTATTTTTAAGGTCTTTTCTGGTTTTGTTCTAAACACATAATATTTGATGTGGCCCCAATAAAAAGAAGCTACTCAGTATCTTAATTTCTTTTCTTACAAGAATAAATACAAGATTTCAGTAATAATCTACCAGAGGAAGAGCATCAATTAAGTCTTTTTCCAACAGGATAGCGCCCCTGCGCTTAATGCTAGCACAGCGACTGACCTTTTAGGCAGGACCTTTTCAAAGCGCTGGATGGGTACCAATGACTCTGTTAGAAGGCCCGCAAGGTCAATAGACCTAACCCTATTTGACTTTTTTATTAAAGCCACATTAAACAAAACTTATTTAGAACAAAGCCACAAAACATCAAAGACCTTAGAAATAAAGTTACCAGAGCTGTAAACTTTATTACCTCTATGCAAATGGAATATGTGCACTGGGAGTTTGAAGAGAGGGTCTATTTGTGTCAAAAAGTTAACGGTCATCAATAGTTTAAACATTTGATCTATCCTTAGTGTTAAAAATTTATAATAAGACCCCCTTGGATTAATTTAACAATATGTTTAATTTTTTTTCCCTATTTTTAAGGCAGCCTAGCATTTCACTAGTAATGTCTTAAAAACTATTAGATTTAGGGTAGGATTAACGTTGTGTTTTCAAATTAAATAAGTGAATTTGTTTATTTCCGAAAGTTAATTTCTGCGAAACTTCCGGTAAAACTGAAAGAATAAACCCTAATACCAAAAATAGTTCTTATGTGATACGGACTTTAATGGTGATACTGTTTTTCAAAGCAATTTGCTTTTAAATCATTGGGAGGATAGGATTTTAGAGTGTATTCTTTATACATAACAATTGATCATTCAGATCACATTCGAAACCCGAAATTTTAAAGGATTGCTTCGAGTAATACTCTAAAAAGCAAACGTACATTTTAAACATACAGATACGATGTCATGTGTATTTGCGGATTAAAATGAAGAAAAAAGAATAAAGGTTGGCCTGTACAAATACACGAATAAAGAAGCTCAAATATTGGATGTACCCAGGACCGACTTTAGTATGCTTGCAACTTAGGCCATTTATTCAGTTTTAAATATAAAATAAAACCCAATTTGTTTTACCATCAACAAGAAGAAGAGTCAACTAAACTTCTAGTACGTTTATATTTTGACAAATTAGTACGTATATTTTGACCAATAAGGGGACTTTAGGTCAACCAACCTAAGAAAATTCAAATTTAACTGCCAAATAAAAAATGACAATCGGGATTGTTCAATTGTTTCTGAGGTTTTAAGTAATGCAGAGGTTGATCTGCGAAATCGATTTTTTTGTAAACGTCATAATAATTTTTTTTTTTCCATATTTCGGGGGTCACTTTTTTTTTTTTTTTTTTTTATATATATATATATATATATATATATATATATATATATATATATATATATATATATATATATATATATATATATATATATATATATATATATATATATATATATATATATATATATATATATAAACACTTGGGGCCTTGTTTAAAAAAAAATTTAAGCAAAAAAATTTTTTTTTAAATGTTTTTTATGAATCATAAAAAACATTTTTTTAAAAGAACAATTTTTTTTTGGCTTCATAATTTTAAAATTTTGATTTACAAACCCCCGAAAGTTGGCAAGGAATATTTTTTATTAAAAATGCCATTTTAAAAAAAAGGTTTTTATAATTTTATTTTAAAAAAAAAGCCTTTTTTGGATAAAAAATTTTAAAAAAATTGATAAAAATATTTTGGGAAAAAAATAAAAATTAAAAAAAAATTTTTTTCTTCAAACAAATTATTTCCCACTTTTAAATTCTTTTTTTGGAATTCCCGTAAAAATTAATTTCAAAATTGGTTATAAAAAAAATTTAGGGGTTTTAAAAAAAAACTTTTTCCGGCCCGTTCCCAAACAACCAAAATTTTGAAATTTTAATGGTTTTAAAAACAAAAAAACAGAAACTTTTTTTAAGGCGCCAACAAAATTTGCGGGCCCCTAGTCCCCAAACTAACCAAAACCCACAAAATTTTTTTAGAAATTTAAAAAAAAAAACCCCCCCCTTTTGTGGCGGTGGGAAATCCCAAGCCTAGAACTAGATGGATCCACCAGAATAAGCCGATCACTTTTAGCACTTATTATGCGGTAACTTTAGATGGTCATTTGCATATTCATGGTAAGTGAATTAAAAAAAAAACCAAGTTAGTAGTAAAAAAATGTTTAATTATTTGGGCAAATAGTTGACCAAGAAATTAAAAAGATTTTATTATTTTTACACTTTTTAAGTTATTGATTAATTTTTTTCAATTTTAAATTTTGTTACCTGTTTTTTTTTTTAAGTTATAAACTATTTTTGTTTACCATAAATTTTTTAAAAGTTTTTAAGAATATTGTTTAAAGATAAAAGATTGTTCATAAACAGTTGAGATGTCTAAGGCTTCTAAATTAATTTTTACCAAATACAAACCCTTAAAATGGAAAATGCTGGTGACTAAGACAAAAAATTACTAAAATCCGCTAAAAATTAACATAACATAGAGCAACAGCTAATTTTAGGCAAGCTACTTAATCAGTAAATTGAGAAAAATGTTGATCACCTTACACATGCCAAGTCACATGCAAAGTTCAATTAATTAATCAGGTAAATCCTATTTTAACCTGCTTGACCTATTTTAATAAAATTTACCTAATTTGACAAGAGTTTTAAAATTGATATAGTTATTTTCTAATAGATATAGTATTGTAAAAGCTCTTTTTTTAAATATTGTTGCTTTTTTATGCCGTGAAAAGCTTTTTACATTACGTAATAAGCTGTTACAAATGAAATATATTAAAAAATTGTATGTCATTGAAAAGGAAATTTGTCGCATTTTAAACAAATTATACTGCACTCTAGGTTACTATCAGATAGTACCCATACTCGAACGTTAAATCATTTTAATTGGCGCAGCCAAGATCTGCCGAGCTCTGACCTGCGGCTGGTCTTACGCTGGACTCTCAAAAATATGCCCATGAACCATAATACCTGAAATATGCAATATACGTCAGTTGCCATAAAAAACATGACGACTCAGTAGCTTGCTTTAGGGCTCCTAGGTACTCGCCCATCAGCTTATGTATCTGTGTTTATTTCCGCTATCGCATTGGATGATCCAACAATTGATGCATTCAAGGAAATTGATCAAGTTTTAAAAATACTGGTTACTATTCCGATGACAACATCAGAAACTGAAAGGGGTGTTTTAACTTTAAAATGAATCAAACGTTTTTTGGAAAATACTATGGGAAAAGAAAGATTAAATGCTCGTCGAAAAGTATTTCAGTCGCCCTCTTTTTCATAAAAAAAATTTTTACAATCAAATTTGAGATATGACATCGATAATTTGTTTAAATCAGAACCCAAGTTTTATTAAAAGTATTTTTAAAACGCATATCAAGTTGTACATAACAATTTCAAGTTTTTCTTCTGTGTCGTTGCAAAACATTAAGTATCAAAATTTAACTTAAGCAACAATTCATATTTTATGAAAGTCAAAATTAGGGGTCAAACAGCAAAAAATCGAGAAAAGGCGTAATTTCAGATAATAACGATTTTTTTAAATTTAAAACGTCAATATTTCATAAACTATAAAAGATACACAAAACTTTATATGACACTTTACTGACTATATATGTATTTTTAAAAGACCTTTAATTTAGTTTTGATAACTTTTAGTCTAGATGCAATATTTTTTAAGTTATAATCAATAAACCGAATTTTCAGGACTTTAAAAAAAAATTGAAATTTTTTTTTATTATTTGATTTTTTCTGCAAATTTTAAGTAATTTGAGATTTAAATAAATAAAATAAATTATTAATAATAAAAAAAAACAAAATCTCTCATTAATTTTTTTTTCCTATTTTGAACTGAAATTTTTTGTCAAAATTATATTTTCGTTTATATCTCCTTTATTATTTATCTTATTAAAAATGCTTATACAGGGTGATTAATGAGGAAATGTCAATACTTCAGGTACGCAGTCAGGGTCCAAAAATAAACATAAAACTCTATACAAAAATGGGTCCGCAAGGCCTTCGTTTCCGAAATACAGGGTGTTAAAGTTTTTAGTTAATTTTTCTATTATTTAAATAATATTATAAAACCTAGCCTTTGTTTTGCTAAACATAATTTAAGAACAATAATTTTATTGAAAATTTAAATACATATTATTTAAGTATATATTTTGTTTTTTTTTAATTTGCTATAATAAAATCAAATGGGTCCTAATTTTTTAAAATCCAAATATCTCGAAAACGGTTGCTCATATTAACTTTTAACAGGTACACCTTTTGACGTAAAAATGACACAACAATTATTTAATTTACTTGAGAATGTTCAAAATAGTATAAAGACGTTTAGGTGGCACCCCTACAAGTAAGAGCCGTACTAATATTAGGTTCGAATCCATCATACCAAAAAACCCCCGGATACCAATTTTTACTCCAATATTTACATTATCATAGATTTTATTTAAAAAATAGAAAAATTAAATAAAAACTTTAACACCCTGTATTTCGGAAACGAAGGCCTTGCGGACCCATATTTGTATAGACTTTTATGTTTATTTTTGGACTCTGACTACGTACCTGAAGTATTGACATTTCGTCATGAATCATCCTGTGTAACTTTTTATATAGACAATTTGGAAAGCTCTATCTTTTGTTTCTCTTATAGTTTATAGAGTGGTAGTCAAAACATTCCGTGGCAGCAGGTTTCTGCCGGTAAATGTACCCGATTTTTGGGTTTTTCTCGATTTTTTGCTATTTAATTCCAAATTTTCACATCAGATTCGTGTTCAGCGAAAAAAAAAGGCGCCAAAAAATCTTAATCCAACACCCAGCACACACCACTTTTTTGTGGACCTGTGTAATATTTTTTTAAACACATGCTATACATTTGAAATAAGAGATTTGCAACTCTTGCAAATCGATCCCGCATGTCCAAATGTTAATTGGAATTAAAAAAAAATTCCAAAATTCGTTATGACACACCCTGTATATTCCAGTTTAGAATACCGATTGTTGCGATAAAGAATTTTTTTAACTTGTGTCATTTGTATTTTGATAATTGTATTTTAAAATAAGCACTGTGTTTACTGCCTTGTAAAGGGGTAGAGGTAAAAATATTGGTAAATATTTTTTTTTCTTTTTAAGCTTATAGGATAACCTGTAAAAAATAGTTTATATCTAGTTAGTGAAAGAACCTATGATTATCATGTTAAAAATAAGGCGATGATTGCTAGATAATATAAAAATTTAAAAAATGTTACAAAACCGATCGCAATTACCCCATATTAAATATGATTTAATAAATTTAATTGTATACATATAGCTCATTAATTAACCAGTTCACATTAAGCGGTTTAAATTATTAAAAATAATTATAAAATAACTATATCTCTTGCTTTTTGCTGCGATTAAGCAATATGCAGTAGCACTAGAATTGCAAACATACTTATAAAATTTATTTAAAAATATTGGGTCTGTGGTTTGAAATCTGATTTACCAAATCACCAAACCGGAATAGTTTTGTACTTATTAAGTCATATTCGGTACACTCTTAAGTTGATTGCAATATACAGGGGAAATAAAGTTAAAAAGTTTACTTTTGTATTTAATTTATTTATTACACACCAGTTAAAAAAATGTTTTAAATTATAAATCCTTTGGCAAAACACCCAACCTTAAAATATTGTCCAAGTTTATTATTTTATAACTTTTTATTATAAGATTTTTATGGGGGTGTTTTACCAATTATGTACCGGGCTAAATTATAATTATTTTTGTTGTTGGTTCTGGTAAGTAAGCCAATTTTCCAGGTAAAAATGCTTAATTCTACCAAAGTATTCATATTATTATGTTTTTTTTTTTTTTCCAAATTAAGTTGTTTTATTTGAGATTTTTTTAATATTTACTATTCAGTATTTAATGGACTATAATTACCATTGGGAGACTATGCCTAAAGGCGGCCCATAGTTCCTTACAGACAGGTGCTTGCGGTGAAACCTAAAAAAAAGGGAAGCAATTTATAAAAACTCACTTATTTATAATGTATTTTTTTATATTTAGGATGTGCAATTTATTTAGATATAAGAAAAATAATATGATTTTTTTTCAAAACTTTTGATGATAGAATTTTGGTCGGTCGATAATTCTAGGGGAAGAATTGCTTCCCTTACTTCCATAGACCTCACGCCGCTGCTTACAGAGTATTCTATTCTAGAAGCCCGCATTTCAGACGTTTCTTGAGAGTCGATAAAAAAAACAAGTATCATTTTGGCTATCCATTCTTTTATCGTTCATAGATTTATATTTTAAGAATTCACAAAAAAAAAAAAAAAAATATATTTCACAAAGTTACACGCTGTTGAAATAGAGGGAAAAAAACAGCGTGTCCATCTTGTTACAATTCTGTCTGTTCTGGTCTTCCTAAAAATAAAAAAATGGTAGATTTTTTATCAGTACAAATGTCAATATGGCAGGAAAAATTTTAAAAAAATCTTGCAAAATGGCGGTTTCCTATAATTTTTAAAATAATTCGAATTTTGAAAAATTGATATTCTTGAATATCTAAACCAGGGGTCTCCAAACTTTCCAGCCTTAGGGCCATACTGATTACTCCAGTAAGTTCCGAGGGCCAAAACCATATTATCATTGTTGCCGGTGGTAAGAAGTGAAATAGTCCACTGATGAAAAAAAAAGTCCGAAAAAGTACTCAACGTTTAAAAAAGGCTGCAAATCGGACTAAAGTCCGCAAAACGGCAACACTGCATATTATTAATTTTCCTGTCATTATCTGTAATTTCTAGATTAGTCGTAGAGTACGAGCCATGAAGAGTAACGTGACACGACATCTGGTGGACACAAGCGGGAATAGGTAGTACCTTCTATCGCTAACAGATGGCGCTAATAGCACGTACAGAATAATCTCGTTGGTTCGAGAAAGTTCTGGTGTCTTCCACTCACTTCTAGATGGCAGTAATTGGAATATATAAGAAGGCTAGTGGCGCAACCACAAGTCAGTTCCTATGACACTGTTGTTAAATAAAATATTGCATGCCTCCTTAAAACGTGTTTGTGCGTGTTTAAGTTTAAGACATTTTTATAACAGTATTTTGATTTGAATTGTTGCTTTTGTGTGTGAATTAGTAGTATGGAAAAGAAGCGAAAAATTGATAGTGAATGCAGAAAATTCAAAGATCAGTGGAACATTCAGTATTTCGTAATTGAGTCCAGTAACAAGGCGCTATGTTTGATTTGCAATGAAAGCATAGCCGTTCTCAAAGAATATAACATTAAACGTCATTATGAAACAAAACATTTTCAAAATTACTCAAAATATACAGGAAGTTTGCGGACAGAAAAATTCGAAGCTATGCAGCGCGGATTGAAATCGCAGCAATCTTCATTTACAAAACTCAAAACTGAACAAGAGGCTGCAACTCGTGCCAGCTTTGGACCACTGGAAAACCATTCACCGATGGAGAAATGATCAAAGAATGCATAATTGCAGTAGCCGAAGAAATGTGCCCTGAAAAGGTAAATTTATTAAAAACTGTCAGTATGTCAGCAAACACTGTGGCTCGAAGGGTAGAAAACATCGCTGAAAATATATCCTCTCAACTGTTCGACAAAAATGGACATTTTGAGTGGTTTTCTTTGGCCTTGGATGAGTCAACGGATGTGTCAGATACTGCTCAGGTGTTGATTTATATTCGAGGAGTAGATAAAAGCTATGAAGTGCACGAAGAACTTCTTGATATGTATAGTATTCATGGCACAACTACTGGTACAGATATTTTTTAAAGGAGTTGAAATGGCCATTAATCAAAGAACCTTCGATGGAAAAACTTGAAATGTATTACAACTGATGGAGGCAAAAACATGAGTGGGAAAGATAAAGGAGTGGTCGTCTTGTGTAAAGGCTGTAGAAATGACGGTGGTTCAAAACCATTAGTCTTACATTGTATCATTCATCAACAGTCTTTGTCGGAAAATGTTTGGATATGTTGACGTTCTAAAACCAGTCATATCAACTGTTAATTTTATCATCTTTCTGAATCACCGACATTCGACAAATTTATTGAGAGATTGAGAAACTGACTTACCTTATCATATGCCAGTACGCTGTTATTTTGATAAGTCCTTTGGCTTGAACTTCGACAGTATCGAAATTTTTAGAATGAAAAGCATCGCCTCTTACTGAATTACAAACAACGCTGGCTAGTTGTGGAAAGTCATTCTATGTTGATTTGACAAAACATGTGAACGAACTGAATTTGGGATTGCAAGGAGAAAACCAGCATCTTCCTGATTTATACACTAATATCAAATCATTCCGGAAGAAATTGAGACTGTTTCAATCACAACTACGAAGTAAATGTTTTTCACATTTTAAAACATGTGAAATATTCAGCCACACTACTGAGACTGAGTTTCCTATCGATTTTGCAATCGAAACTTTGAGTGCTTTGAAGATAAATTTTGATACTCGTTTCTCGGACTTTGATGCCATTGCGAATCAAATTAAGATTTTTCAGAATCCTTTTGATACTGACATTGAAACCCTAGCCCCGGAACTTCAAATGGAAATGATTGATCTACAATGCAGTGATATAATTAAGAACAAATATCAAAACTCATCTTTGTTGGAATTTTATAAGAGTCTTCCACTGACACAATTTGATAATTTGCATAAATTTGCTCGTGGTCTGTTTTCTGTTTTGGTACTACTTATTTGTGTGAGAAAACCTTCTCCAAAATGAAGTACACAAAAAATGTTTACAGATCGAAATTAACTGATGAGCATCTTAAATCTCTTTTAATAATTGGTACAAGTAAAATTAGTCCACAACTACAAACTATTGTCAGTGGAAAATCTCAATTACATAAATCTCATTAGTATTTCATATGTCATTATGTTTGTTATAAGTTATGTGATTATTTAAAATGTATAAAATGTTAGTTGGATTCATTTCAATAATTTGTTAGTTATTATATACTGAAGTTAAATTTTCTGCATATTATACATGTCTTTACTCACTACAATTCTGTGTTTCTTTATCCAACTTATCACAAAAACAATAACAATAAGCCTACAAGAATGTTATGGGAGTTAGCCCATGACCATATCAATGTAGATGTCATATTAATAATTATTCAACATAAAATTAGAATACTTCAGTAAACTAAATTTAATTTGCTATAAAAATTATTTGTTCTCTAAAAGGAGTTTTCAAGTATGCTAGCTCTCCCCGGGCCGGACAAAATCTGTCCGCGGGCCGGATGTGGCCCTCGGGCCGTAGTTTGGAGACCCCTGATCTAAACTATTGAAATATAAAAACAAAAATGTCGAGTTTTTTAACTTTCTAGACTAAATTCTAGAATACCTCCTTAAAATAAACTCAGGGAGCTTTTAGTCACCGTTTTTCTTGACGTATTAGTAGAATATGGCCAAAACTCAGTACTTAATATGTAGTAATTGAAAAACCTATTTTTTTACCATAAAAATGGTTGCAACTATTTTAGGTATTACATTTTAATTAAAAAATGTATAATCAATAACACAGAAATGTGTAGCTGAAACGAAAAACGAGATTTTCTTCTTCTTCAAAACTTAATAAAACGCATTTTATAAATCAGAAAGTTTTAATTTGGTTTTTACAATGTTGGTACATACCTAAAATTTTGTTTTGCATAGCAAATCACGTAGGTGACGCCCCCATTCTCGATACACTGAGTAAACCGATTTCTGGCGCTTCTCATGACTCTTTTAAGCATAGCAGGCGTTATGTTAGCAATTTCTTCCTGGATGTTGTTCTTTAAATCTTGAAGGGTCTTTGAACGGTTCACATAAACACGGGATTTCAAAAAACCCCATAGAAAAAAATCACAAGCGGATAAATCGGGAGATCGTGCCGGCCATTGAAATCGCCCCTGATCAAAAAAGGAAGTTACGCTGCCGCGCCAGAAATCGGTTTACTCAATGTATCGAGAATGGAGGACGTTACCTACGTAATTTGCTCTTCAAAGCTATGGTAAAACTTTAGGTATGTACCAACATTGTAAAAACCAAATTAAAACTTTCTGATTCATACAATGCCTTTCATTAAGTTTTGAAAAAAGAAAGTTCTGCTGCCGCACCCTGTACTTAAAAGACAACTTGTTTAAATGAGAAAAATTATAATTTTGTTTGTTATTTTGAAATTTATTTACTTTTTTTTTATTTTTAATATGGTATAATACAATTGACATATATGATATAAAAAACTGGTAAAAGAATTACATAAATTACATTAAAAAATTAAATAATTTAGAAAACATTAAATCTGAAATTAGTAATATTTAGGGTATAAAAGAAATTTTATATCTTTATATCTGTCTGTTTCTATATCACAGCCTCATTGTTCGGTAATTTTCCCACATGTTATAATAAAATTTGACCTAAAGGTGTTTGGATTTCTATATCACTTTATATTTTAAGGTAGAGAAAGGTCATGAAAGAGTATAGATGCTATCACATTAGATACCTGTGATAAACACGACATAAATTTTCAACCACCAGGACATCTGCAAACAAGCCCTGTATCAATGGTTTGTAAAAATAGTGAACATGGAATTGCGTGTTGCGATAAATTTTAAATAAACTTTATTGACATAAAACCATTTTATGTTTGGTAAAGAAATGTAAAATCTTCTTACGATAAGAGGTAATGTTTTCGAGCCTCACCCAGTCACACATCTTTAACCACATGGGGATATATTTGAAAAATCTTTGTAAAAGAAATAAAAAAATTTAATTAAAGTAAACAATTTCACAGTGTATACGGATTTTTTTGTCTATTACTAAGGAAATTGGGTTTTATATTCTATTTTAAAACAAGCCTTTAAAGTATAAAAATAAAGTCGGGAAAATTGAATCAACGAGTAAGCGATGAACGTTTTTTTTTTTTATTCTAAAATAGAAAATTTAACGCTTCGTGATATCGGTATTTTAAAATTATTGGTAAATGTACAGGATTATTGTTTAAATTTTAATAAATTAAAAAAGTATTGTGCGAAAGGAAAAAAAATAAATAAAAAATAATAAAAATTTTTTATAATATTATATTTATATATATATATATATATATATATATATATATATATATATATATATATATATTATATATATATATATATATATATATATATATATATAGACAATTTAAAATCGGAATGTAAACACATTGGCATCGCCTAAGTTATTTTAAATTTTTATTAAATTGGTTAAAACATTTTTAAGCACAAAGCTTAGGTGAAAAAGAAAATAAATGTAAAACTTCTATGTTTAGGGCAGAGCATTTAAAAAACAATAAATCGACAAAACCTCGGATCAACCATATACCGGAAATAATAAAAAAGTTTCTATTTACAAAGTTAGTTTCCGCAGCAGCAGCTCTGTAAAGAAAGTCCAAATTTTGTATTTTTATTTCCAGTAGGCATATAGTTTCTTTGGGAAGCTTAAATTTGTATTTTATTTATTTATCTACACAGTAAGTATATAGTATAGGTAAATTCTTAAATTACAAATTCAAGCTTGATATAAAGATTATCGAGGCAAGTTCTCTTAAATATTAATTTTAATTTGTAATTTAAGCATTTATCTATACTAAATACTATGGATAAATGTTTAAATTACAAATTTAAGCTTACGCTTCTTTTTTGAGAAAACATTAATTATTTTGTTGACATTCAGGTGCACCCGTTTATGTACATTTAAGAGTGCTAGGACCCGATAATCTTTAATGTGCCATTGAGGCGCGCAACCATGATTTGATCCTACGGAGAGTTAAAAACTATCTTTCCGCGGTAGCTATTCTAACCCGGAGTGTAGCTATCGACTCTGGTATGACCAAATTATTTTGAGATTCTCTTTTCCATTTGGTCATCCAGAGTCGGTATTCATTTAAATCTGTAAATTTATTATCGCTAATGAATATACGCAATTGGGATGGGTATAAAAAATTCCAAATGAAAGAGATCGAGTACTTTCGGAGATAATCTGTTCTCCAAATCATTAATATTTGAATCTAAATTAAGGTATGTATAATGATTTCCAAAAGTACCCTTCCACCGATTTTGCCTCATAATTGGACCTGTTTGTTTGCCCCGAAATTGATAAACATTAGCATATACAAGGTGGCTCGATGGGGCGACAAAGATCGATATATTCGAAACCGTTCAAAAAGGAAAAAAACCTGAATATACAAAAATTATAAAAAAAAAGGGCGAAAAAAGTAAAATTATTTTTATTTCAAAATTTTTCCCAAAAAAACCCTACCACTCAAAAAAAATTCCTTTTTTTTTAGCTTTTAACCTAAAACAGAAAAATTATAGAAAAAAATTTTTTTAAAAAAAAACGCTTCCCGATATTATGCTAAAAATTTTTTTGAATGTCATATAGATCAATGCCCCTAGATGGTTTTTTTTATATCATTTTGGTTTTGACAAAAATGACGTCATCATTATACTTTTGGCATTGTTTTGACTTTTTTTTCTAAACCGGAACTGAAATTTAAAATCCAAAAAAAATTTCCCTTTTTAAAAAAAGACAAATATATTTTTTTTTAAACCATCACTTTTCATTTTTATCTTAGTTTAAAGGAGCCATCCAACAATTTTGGATAGAAATAAAGTAAACAAACCTTGTTTGGCATAAACTATGGGGGGGGGAAGGCGGGATAGTTCTTTTAAACACACTGAATAGCAACCTTGATTAAAAAAAAAATAACATCACCCCCAAAAAAAATAACTTTTTCAATGTTTATGGCATTGTACCATAAATCACATTTTTTTAAATCGATGATTCTTTTTTTTTTAAAGCCACAAACCCATTTTTTTTTTATTATCTGAAGTGACAAAAAAGTTTATGTCATTCACTTTAGATGCTCAATTCGATTGCTGTTGATCAAGTCAGTTTACAAAACGTGTTATTAAATAATACAACCTATTAGAAAGAGATAAAATGACATCGAAGTGCCCAGCTGACCAAATAAACCATGTGGTTTTTTAATCGAATCTTGGAATGAAAATTCCAATAAATGTTTATATTTAAATCGATTTTGCCTATATTAACAAAAAAAACAATTTTTTTTTAAATAATTTTATTACATTATCAAGATAATTTCCCGATTTTGATTTTTAAGATCTGGCAATTTGTTTACGTTTTTCCAAAACAAAAAAAACAGATCACTATACCAAACACCCTGCCTACAAACTGGCGTTGCGTTAATTCTAGTCCTTGAGTTCGTTGGAGCAATCTAATGATGCCACTTCTTACAGTGTGGCACAAAAATAATGTTTTCCTGGTTTTTGGAAAATTTTTTTGACCCAGTAAGTGGCATCACTAGATACCAAATTTAAAAAAAAAAAACAAAAGGGGAATAGGTAAGTAATTTTCAGCTTCTATAACTTTTGTACCCCTAATTTTTTCTCTGTCGTAAAGGGTTTTTGGGGGAGATATCGAGCTTTGTCGGACCATTGAGTCACAATCTTATTATTTTTGAAACATGTTACTGAATCTACTAGTTATCGTTTCTAGATAATTTTTTTAAAAAAAGGGTAGTGATCGATTTAATTATTATTTTTTTAAAAAAAACCGTTACTCATAAAATAATCGCCTTTTTAGGCAGTTCTCGACACATTTTTTGTCATTTTCGTATGAAATACCTCTGTATATTGAATATAAAAATTGAATATTAAATTTAAAAAAAAAAGTGACAAAAGTGCAAGAGTCTTGCAGGTCGGTCTTGGTCTTGCGGTCTTGCACCCCTCGGTCTTGGTCTTGGCTTGCATCCCCCGGTCTTGGTCTTGGTTTTGGGCGCAAGGGCGGGGCGGTTTTGGTCTTTCTTGGTTGGGCCTTTGGTCTTGGTCTTGCTGCAAGACCAAGCCCAAAACCCAAAAAGCCCAAGACCGGTCTCGCTCATCCTAGAAATTGAACGTGGGGTTTTTAATGTAAGATCCAATTGTTAAATACAGACTCAGCGTTTTGGCGTTTCGATCGTAATACTTCTATGACATTCTTTTTTATCATCAGCCTATCCAAGTGAATTAGGGTTGTGGGCATGCCCACAGTGCCCACAACGGTGGATCCGCGCCTGTAAGTCTATATGCTGATAATCAACAAGGTTCTTTAAGTAGGCAAATTGTTGTTTGATTAAATATTTTAAAAGCGGCATTGAATTAGAGCACACATAAATTGACTCATTATAAATCCATGTATTATAAATGCAAAAAAGTTAGCTTAGAGCATCTAGACCTTTAAATCATACTTCCAGATACCTTTTATACATCGTTAATACACTACAAATATTCATCTAAAAGATAATAATATAAATTATTTACTTTTTTTAATCATTAAGTTATGAATATCATCTTCAATTTAATTTATTTAATTTTCATGTTCTTTCCTTCCAAGACGTGGATGTGTCTTTGACCGGTAACTACACTTGCATAGCTAAAAACCTATTTGGAGAAGACTCCATCAGATATACTTTAATAGTACTGATGCCTCCAATGGCCCCGGTAGTGGAAGTAGAATACGCTACTTCGAATAGTATTAAAGTAAAATGGAACGAACCGGAAAATGGTGGATCTGGTATACAGGGTAAGTTGAATAATAAACTTTGGGGTTTCCCTTTTTTTACTTTAAAAAAATTTTTTCAAATTAGGGAAAAAGATAATAAAAAAATATGATTAAATAAAAAGGGTTAAAAACCAGGAATAATTTGGGATAGGGGTATGAAGCAAAAGGTATCCTGTATTACTTTATAATTTTCATATTTTGGAATAAGGAAGCTGCCAATACTTGGCTCCTGCAGCTAAATGCTTGGAGTGGGAAAGGGGTTTACTGTAACTTGAAGTCTTAAAGGTAACAATAAAAGCGATTCCAAATCCGCCAAAATATATTTATTAGCTAAGATAAAAAGCCGTCATCTATCGTAATCGCTTAGGAACTTTAACCTACTATTTTGAGGTAGTAGTACATGTTTAAATATGTTAACTTTCTTTAACTTTAATTATTTTAAAAAATTCAAGGTTATACTTAAAATTATCTGTTTAAGATAACATTTTTCTTTAATAATATCAACAAATATACATAGGTAAACACAAAATTTTAAAACGCAAAAATGAAATAAAAATAAACGTTTTTTGTAAAAGTTATACAACACAAGATGCCTTTTTAAACCCAAATCATATTATTTAAAAACGTGCTGTTTTCTTTTAGTAGCTAGAAATTTGATAAATGAAAAATTTAAAATAAACTAATATGATTAGTACAAAGAAATGTAGATATATGGAGCTGTAAATAAAACCCCAAACCAAATTTTCACTTTTAAAGAAAAATTTTTTAAATTTTCCGAAAAAAGACTTTTTTTGCATTTACTAAAAAATTATTAATTATTTTTTAATATTTTTTTGCCTTTTAAATTTTGGTTATTTTTGTTATGAAAAAATCACTCGTTTAAAATATAAACAATATATTTGCGGTTTTCTATATTTAGAAGTTTATTCTTATTTAGTTGGAATTATAAAAATTAATATAAAACAAATAATTTTTAATTAATAATCCCGTAAACCCGTTATGGTTAAGTAATGAACGAAAATTAATATTTTTCACGTTTTTTGTCTTGACAACAACTTAGCTTAGCTAAAGGGTATAATAGAACATAAAGTAAATCAAAAATTTTTTTAGGAAAAACAAAAGCAAAGAATATATTATTTTTACTAAAAATTAGGCAAGTGAAAATACAAATTAATGATAACAAGCCCAAAGATATTTCTAAATGGGTCTTATCGAAATATTAGAAATATTATTGCGTATATGCTTATACAAAGCATCTATTATATCTTCTAGAAACCCTTAAACCTCCAGTATTAAATAAGCCTAAATATGCCATCTTTAATTATTCAAAGTTTTGTTGC
This sequence comes from Listronotus oregonensis, assembly GCA_019359885.1. Taxonomy (NCBI): domain Eukaryota; kingdom Metazoa; phylum Arthropoda; class Insecta; order Coleoptera; family Curculionidae; genus Listronotus; species Listronotus oregonensis. The sequence goes on from JAHBCN010000004.1 coordinate 145,408, forward strand.
GTTATTATAAGTTATCAAATTAAACTGATTTAGAACTAAAACAAGGTCATATTCCATAGTGCCTGTAACCAATAAATTATACTTTACAAGTACAGAGTGTTCTATTACATTTGTGGGTTTATTTTTTTTTACTAATATTTGTCCTTCACTTAGACTACTTGAATTTAAAAGTTTAAAACAAAAATCTCCCACCTTCACTGAACAGGATACTTTTTTTCTGCGTCTCAAGAACTAGACATTTAAATTTTCCTTTCTTGATGTAAAACGGATTCTTAAAGTGGTCCATTTTTTATTAGGTTGTTATGATATTCTATGTGTTATAAAAAAAAAAAACAATCGTTATTTTTTTGTTACTATATTTAATCTTAGCAGCTTAAAATCACTATGTAATTCAGCCTTGCCCTAGGCTATGTAACCAATCAAAAATTGCAAGGTTAATTTTTTGTTGTGTTAAAAGAATTTAATATAATTATTTTATATGTTTGACCCAGACCGAATTTATCTTGGAATCAGAGCATTTGTAGGATTGCTCAATAATCCCCCTCTAGCGGTTAAAATATAAACCAGTTTAAAACCCTTATTTTTGCAGAGAGTTACAACCATGCAGTCGTTCTATTATAAACATTTTTTTTAATACTTTAAAAAAGCCTGATGGATACAAGGTGTCCAAGATAAGAAGGGCCATTATGGGATATTCGAAACGGTAAGAAATAAGTGGGTAGTTTAAATTTGGCAAAGTTGCGTAATGGGAAGCTTAAAATATACCATTGTGAATTAAAGTTATATTTTCTACTTTCAGATATATAGCGGAAAAACTAAAATTTCCGATTTTCGTTTTAATTTTCTTACGAGTTTATTTCAAAAGTTAGAAAAAAAATAAAAATGCATTCTCATTAACACTTTATTGGCGAAGTCAAATATTTCTTACGACGTTTCGTTTTCGCTAAACCATCATCAACTTTATTTTTTTAAATACGGCCCTCGATTGTTTATTGCATTTTTTAAATCAGTTTTAATCCCAATTAAAATGATGTATAACACTTAATACCTTTTTGTTAAATAAACATTTGTACAGTTGTAAACTCTCTGTAAGAGTCTTAAAGTGGTTTATATTTTGACCGGTAAAGGGAGATTATTAAGCAATCTTACAAATACTATATAATGTTAAAAAAAAATCACCAGGATTGTGCCTTTAATTTGCATCATCTATTTAAACTTTTAACTATTTAAACATAATAGGATAATGATTAAAAACCTAAATAAAGCAAAAAGACCGCTATAAGATCCATTAAATTAACTTACATAATTTGTAATAATACTGTTAAGTCATTTCTTTAAACGATTTAATGAAATTATTACAACTCAAATTTTAAGGCCTCTTCTATGACCCAACAAGATGTAATTTCGATAAATCCAAACTAGTTCAAAAACATTATTTTTTAATTACAGATAACATCATTGTAACAGTAATAAATCACTGCTTTTAATAAAAACAAGAGTAATAAAAAATCTTTTTTGAGTACTGCCTAGGTAGTTTTATTAAACTAGGTATTTTGTTAAAAACTCGGAAAACGCATTTATTAAATCTTTTTTTACTCATAATATGTATAATGTTTGCTTTATTTTTTTTTTATAAAATTACAAAACGAAATATGACAATTATTTTAATATAAGTTACATTATTTAACAATTATTTTAATTACCAACTAAATTGGTGTATGATTTTAATAATTAAGTTGTTAAGTTACAAAGAAAATCTTCTTGTAAGATGGGTTTAGATTCCTTACAAACTGAAAAATAAAATGGGAACAAAAATTGCGTAAGAGGGTCGCGTAATAAATTAATAAATATTGAGGTGCATAATAAAACATAAATTGTAAAATTAGAATTTACCATATTTATTGACCAACTCCGATTTTAAAGACTTGTTATTTACAATTAATTTAACTTTTTATTTAGTGACACAGTATAATTGGACAAGTTAGGAAAAAAACATCATTTAGAAAACTTAAAATACCTTGACTGGCTATGTAAAAACTTTAACCGATGTTAATTAACTTTGGCAACCCACTTTTTAGTATTTTGATGTAGTTATAAATTAGAACTATTTAGCATTTGCTGTCTCTATTGTTGCAAAAAGACCTGAAAATACAACAAAAACCCCAGGTAAAAAGAGAAATTATAGTATGACCTAATGCCAAATTAGACCATACATTTACGCACTTTCAAAATGTACCTGAATTTAAAAAACGTTTTTTTTGCAACGGAAAATAAAAAAATATATATTAAAAAAGCGTCCTGATACCACAGTAAATAAATAATGGAGGTTTCGCGGCTTTTCTATTGTTTTGGTTCTTGTGATGTTTTTTTTTGCTATGGTTTTACAATCATTTGGATAAGTTGTACTCGTTAATTCCCAAATTGATGAATTATTACAATTATATTTAAATCATAGAGGAAAAGATTTACTTGTTACAGTTAACTTGGAAACAGCTAATATCTTATTGAATGGAAAATTTGGTTTTTATCTTATTTTTTCGATTTATTTTTTAACTCTCCAAAGACCTTACATTTGGATTTAAACCTTAAAGTGTATTAAACGATTAATATGTAAGTTAACAGACGTTGACATACGTAAACCGTTTCGTTTTTGTGAGGATAGGCGGGTTAAGCATGGTTAGAATGGTGGGGGAACTGTTATCAACCAGTAATTAAAAACGGTATGTCGCGAAAAAATCCTTGAAGTTTAATAAAGTTTATAATGTTGCCAAAGTAGTTATTACCAAAAATACCTCTGAGATTGGCTTTGCATGGGTGCATCGCTTTTATTACGTAGGCGCTTGTGAGAGTTAGTATTCCAGTTTTTTGAGGAGGCCTCTTATATATGATCAACTTTTTTAGGCGTATCTCGAAGAGGATGTCTGTTTAAAGAAGAGAACTACGATTCATTCTTTACAGACTTCTTTAAGGTGTTTGACAGGCGTGATCATAGGTTGTTACTTGTAAAATTGCGTTTTATTGATTTTAACCAGTGTCTGCTGGATTAGTTCAAGAATTATTTAGAGGGGAGGCAATTTAACGGTAAAATTGGTAATTTTTTATCTGATAGCTTTGGTACATGAAAAATGATGGGTTTATACACAGAAAAAATGTATTGAGTGTTCGGTTAGATCTAACCACAAACTCTTTTGTCTCGTGGACCACTTACCATGTTTTTTTCCCTTTTGGATACACCCTCCGCTTACCGTATATCAAATTTGTATAAGTTTATCCTTAAATGTGTTTTTAACAGCTGACATGAACCCTTACAGCTGGTGGTCCATACAGATCACTTTCCGAATGATCAAATTAGATCGTTGATATTGTTATATTGTGCTTTATGTAGCTAAATATTTCTTAGTGATCGCCATTATGAGGTTTATATAATCATAGGAAAGACTATATACGTATACACAAAACATTTTTATCAATAATCATAACTTTATAGATAGCTAATCCAAATTTACTTTTAAAGAGAGAAGAATGGTTTTTAATCTACGCTTTTTAGTTATAATAATTAAAGGTTTGTTCCGTCTTAAACTTTTAAGTTGTATGCATAGCAATATACCTTTAAGAAGTCTTAGGTATTTAAAGTCCCCATATATTGGTAATTATTATATATAGAAAATATAATAATTTAATTTAAATGCGCCTTTTACCAAAGCCAGCTGCATTCTAAGTCAACTCAATAAGTTGGACAATTTTTACCCTTCTCCTACTTCCGTTAAAAGGAGTTTACTTTTTTCTGACGTTTTTAACTACTTTTTTATATTATAAATTAACTATATTTTTCAAATGGCAGTATCCGTAAATTTTACAATAAACAAAAAAATGCATAATAAGATTAATAAAGATTTCGATTAGTTTGTTTCGCATAAATTTACTTGTGACATAAGCTGTAGCTTCTTTGAACTAAAAGTGCATATAAAATAATATATATAAATTAATATCTTAGTGACAATAAGATAGCAATTTAAATTAAAAATTTGCTTTCATTATTGCTTTCTCCTTGTATATAAAGATTTTGTAACTTTCCTATAATGCATTTTTTGACAAAAATCCATATTGGTTAACTTACGAATAAAAGTAAAAGTAACGGTAACAAGAATCATAAAAAAGGGCGGTTGCAGAAAACATTGCTAATTATACAATTGGTTCTATTTTTCTGACAATTTGTATCGAATTAAAAATTATTTAAGTTTTTGTGAATCAAAACCGTATAATTGCCAATATTTGCATAAAATATAAAATATTTAAATTATTTCCTATATTTTTTTTATTTTATATTTATTATTTCAACCTATTGAGATGGTTAAGTATTATATAAGATACAAACCTAAACTATTGTTTCGTAATGGTAGGTTCTAGGGTATGGAATTGTGCTTATTTTGGGACAGTTTAAGGTCAGCAAAATCATGCAGTAGAATGAAACCCATGAATAAACGGTTTCTCTTTTTAAATACAAAGGTTTAAAGCAAATCAGAACAAGGGCCATTTATGGTATGCCGGTCTCTCACAAAAATAGCACAAGAGAACATCCTCGCTGTCCCAAAAGATAGTGGGCGGCTAAAGGTACAACTTTTTTTTCAGTTTTGGATGTTTGTGTGGCGCCACTCTAGACTTGATCTTTTTGACTCTTGCGTGAACCTATCTTTCGTTAGAGATAAGTAAGGAATTTAAAATGCATTACCGTCTTCAAGGTATCACCCAACAAGCCGAGTAGAGAGATCAATAAGCGACTGTTTTCTTTCATAGTCAGAAATCTGCGAAAACTTTACGGCAATGCGGATGAGAATGAACATATTTGTGCAATTTCAATACCATAAATTCTTTTGTTGACAAGACCAAGGTCTTTAATCAGGTCAATGCTGTCTTCTTGTTGTCGTTTTCGAACGTCTTGCGTGGGGAAAATTTTCGAGCTACTTCTCACACCAATTAAATATCGGGTTTTAAATAAGGTAGATTCCCCGTATTGTGCTTAAAATATTTGCAGAATATTGCTGGGTGTGGCATCCTCATTTACAAGAATAGCTACTAATTGTTGCGCAGTAAAAACATAAACTACCTGCTCTGTCATCTTGACAATTAATAAAAACAATTAAGACTATGACATTATGCAAGCCTTCTAGATATCCCGTTTCAAAAATGTTTAGAGATTGTAACAAGGGCCATTAGTTTGGTTCTAAGAATAAAATTCCGAGTCAGATTTAAGACTCTTTCGTACTTTTAAATATTTCTTCTGAGAAAACGGTATGTATTATGATTTCTAAATGGGTTACTAGGTGCTTATGAGTTAATGACAAAAAAATTTCTGGTTAGTGGGTTTTCCGTCTTTTTAAATTCAAAATGTTTATTTCAGCTTGCTTTAACTCAAATATGCCTGATGCAGAATTAGATTGTGTTAATCAAGGTACTGGGTTAAGTTACATCCATTGATTTCTCTTAAGCATTACATCTTTTGATTTTCTAAAGTCAAGTATTAGTATTTTGTCCGTTTTTTTGTATATCGGTCTGTAGCTTATAGTCATTCCACAAACGGAAAGAAACAAAAATTTTAGGACAATATTTTCTAAAGCTTAAACTTACGCTGCCATTTCTAATTATGGTGTAGCCTTCCTTACATAAACGTTCTTCATTTGTTCCCATGTCTCTCTATCCTTGGCTGTTCTGGACCATGTTGTACCTGTATGTTTCCTTATGTCATGATCCCATCTTCAGTTTGGGCGGTTTCTCGGTCTCTTGATACCTTTTGGATACCACATCATTATTCTTGTGGCCCATCTATTGTCCGTTCTTCTTGCTATGTGTCCTGCCCATTGTCATTTCATTGGTTCTTTGTATGACATCTATCACTTGGTTTTTAATATGTTATGCTCTCTTGTATATATATATATATATATATATATATATATATATATATATATATATATATATATATATATATATATATATATATATATATATATTATATATATATATATATATATATATAAATTTATATAATATAATATATATATATATATATATATATATATTAATATATATATATTATAATATATATATATATATATAATATTTTTATATATATATTAATATAATATATATATATATATATATATATATATATAATAATATATATAATATAAATAATTTTTAATATATTATTTAATTATATATAAATTAAATATACACAACTGTTGCACTTCTGTTTTTAAAAATAGGCCGGATGGACATGTTATAAAACATAAATTATGTATACCTCCTTTTTTTAAAAAAACTTGTTATTGGTCAAAAATTAATTAGTTAGGTAAGGACCATTACCGTTTCTTTTAAATTTAATATTTGAGATATAAAAACTTATTAGCAAGCCAGCTAATAAAAGTTTATTTTCACAAATATCACGAGCTAATCAGTGGAAGACTTAAATGGATTTCTTAATAGTCATTATTTTACAGGTTATATTTTAAACATTAAAGATGATAAAACTGACTGGGTGCCAACAGAAATATCTCCCGATTTATTACAATATACTGTAGAGCATTTAAAATGTGGTTGCCCTTACTACGTTTACGTTGCGGCTCAAAACCGAGTAGGAAGAGGAACTTCTAGTCCTATTGTGAATACTCGAACAAAAGGTAAATTTATATATTTTCTAATACATTTAAGGTATTTTTTAGCGCGACTTTTTTATTTTAACTTGACATTTTTAATGCTTAAGGTGGTCCTCCAGTCTTACCAAAAGAAGAACAAATATTCGCAACGAATTCTTCTGTGATAACCGTAAATTTAAAGAACTGGCCTAACGGAGGATGCCCAATTACTCAATTCTCGATAGAATATAAGTCCTATAGTGAGCCGAGCTGGCTTTTAATCGCCAAAAGTGTATCCAAAGAACAAATTGTGATACAGAACCTAATGCCAGGAACTTGGTATCAAGTAAAAATAACGGCCCAAAATGACGCTGGACTGATTCACGGATTTTTTAATGTTGCTACTTTGGCAATTGACGGTAGTAAGTATAAGTATATAATAATTTAAAAAACATTCATCCTTAATATTTTTATAACACTCTCCAATTGCGGCTCTGAGATTTTCCAAACTTTTTATCTAAAAAGTGAGATATGGAAACTACACCAAATATATACCAGATACTATCGGCCTTAAGAAAAAAACTTTGGTGAAGAAAATTTGCGAAAAGAAGTTAATTTTTTTGGGTTTCTCCCTCCCTTTAGAAAAAAAAAGTTTTAGAAGCAAATTCTTTATTTGTATTTTTTTCGTCAATTTGATTAAATTTTATTGTCAAATACCAAATTATTCAAAACTATCTTTGTTTTTCTAAGAACCATAGCCAGTTGAAATTTTTTTCTCTCAAAAATTTTATTACAATATGTCTCACTTTTTAGATAAAAAAGTTTCAAAATCCTAGAGCCGCTACTGGGTACTTATCAGTTAAAACGTTTTGTTTAAAACAAATTAAACCGCATTATTTTATATGAAATTTTATTGTAATTTCTGCATTTTAAAATTCAATATTCCAAATACCCTTATTTTACTACCATTTTTAAGCCATTAATTTTAATAAACAATAAAAATTTCCGCTCCAGTTTACATACTTTTACTATAAAAATTGTAATTTTCTGGAAAAAATCTAATTGAGTCCAACACAATTCTTTAATAACTTAATTTTGATTATGTTTTTAGTATTATTTGGAACGAACAATTATTTAATAGTGAATCAAATATTATGCAAACAAATTCATCCGTTTATTTCTGGTTCGAACGTCACAATTGGCAGCTTCTATGCATAATCAATTTTGTTTTAAATAGGTTTATGTAAAAATATTTAATTTATATAACAAATATTAGCAAAAAGTCTTAAAGGATTCTTAATCGGAATTTGTTAATTGAGTGATTTTATTAATAAAATTGCAAGTTCTGTTACATTTTATTGGTTATGGCTGTAAGGCCTAATTCGTTTCACTAAATAGTAACCTATTAAAAAGAGATCAATATTCCTGTTTAAAAAATTTTATTGAAAAAAAATCATATTGTTTTTTAAAAAGGGTTTTCCAAGTTAACCAACATACGGTGGGGTCAAAAATATAAAATTTAAAAAAATAAGAAACCCTTATTTGGAAAAATTCAACAAAATTTTAAAAGTTGTTTAGAAAAAGTTAAATCCAAAAATACCAAAACATAGCCTTCTAGTTTTTTTAAAAAAATATTTAAAATTTTTCCCTGATTTTTTTTAATATTTTTATAAATTTAAAAAATTATTTAAAATAAAAATTAATTTTCGACTTTTTTCCTTTAAATATTTGTAACATTAACATAGATATTTTTTTTCTTAAAAAATCCTTTATGTTTTTTTAAAACAAAAATTAAACACCTAACTTAAACTTTTAAAAATTTTTTTAAAAATTTTTTTTCCTTTTTAAAATTTTAAAACTTTTTTTAAAAAAATTAATGCTAATATCATATAAAAAATTTATTTAAATTTAAAATTTAATTTTAAATTTTTATCAAAAATTGGTATAAAAATTTTTAACCACCATGTTTTTTTTTTAAGGCATAACAAATTCTGAGACAACTTTTTTAATAACATTTGCTGGAATTTTCAAATAAGGGCTTCTTACCAAATTTTTATATATATCGGGGATTGCCCCCTTTTAATATTTTTCCGACTTTGGACTTGCCAAAATTTAATTTTAAATGATTATCAAAAAAAATAAATTTTTATATTTATTATTTTATTATTAATTAATAAAATATATAATTTAATTAATAATCCCATATATATATATATAATATATATATATATATATATATATATATATATATATATATATATAATATATATATATATATATATATATATATATATATATATATATATTATATATATATATATATATATATATATAAAAAATACTAAATTTCTTGGGAATCGGTCCAGAGACAATTAAAGGAAACACTTCTTGGGGTTTAACGACTTTCAAAAATTTGGTTAAAATTGGGAAACAAAAAACATACAATCAAAAAAGGAAAATTTTTCTCAATTTTAGGTATATTAAAAAAATTATTATTTAAAAGTTGGTAACATCAACAACAACTGGTTTTATATGCTGGTTTTAAAAAGGATTATCATTTAAATTTTTAAAAATTTATATTAATGTTTCCCTTTAAAAATTAAGCTGATACATTTTAAAATATTTTAATTAATTTTTAAATGAAGATGTTTTCAGAATGGATGGATTTCTATACCACTTTATTCGTTTCGGGTTTTTTTCTCTTTTTTTAATTTAATATGTATTTATTTAGTTGTTATTTTTTGGAATGCGAGTATAAGGTAAGGATATCTAGGTTAAAGTTAAGATATTGTTAACTTAACTGGAAAAATAGATTTTCTTATGACTGAAGGGGTACGAATCAAATTGAAAAAAGTATGGTTAAAAATTAAACCCGTAAATATGTAATGTCTTAATGATCGAGCCTCTCATCTCTCACATAAAAGGATGTTGTATGTGCGTGTATGTCTTTTGAGTGTGTAGGTATACCCTTTTCTGTCACCTAAAAGGGGAAGTGTTTGTGTGTGTGTGCGTGTGTATGGGTATGTGCGTAAACCATTATCCCGTCACCTAAGGGTTAGTGTGTGTGTATGGGTGTATATGTTAGTGTATGTGCAACCCCTTATCTGTCACATAAGGGGTTTGTGTTTTATGTGTAGTGTGTGTGTGGGGTGTGCACGTACGTGACCGAGAAAACACAAATTATAGATTTAGATGATGTTTTGTCTATTCCAGATTTTATCTATCCAGGAAACTATATATTACATAATGTTATTAATATATAGTATTCCTTGCTTGAGTGCGAAAGGCGTATATATAGGACAACGTCAAGACTCAAAGATAGATTAACACAACATAAGTGATTGTAGATTGGAAAAACCCATTGTCCCCAACATTGAATCAACTTGGCCATATTTTTAATTTTGAAGAAACAAAAATTTTGTGTGTGGAGGCAATATAACAAAAATTGTTTTAGAGATGATGAATTAAAACATTCTAACAGTATCAAAAAACTGACATTGACAATCTGTGTCATTTACTCTTTTTCTCAATTTTAACCTAAAACAAAAACAAACAATGATTCCAATGTTCTTTTTCATCAAGCTAAAACATTTAAACAATAACGTTAATAATTAATTTTTTAATATTTTTGATTTTTATTCTGTATTTTTTTTTTTTTTCTTTCTCTTCTTTATAACCTAACTTTCCCTTTTTTTAAGTAACACTTTTTATGTTCAATTGAACTTCATTAAAGTGTAGTTGGTCCTTCCACTTTTGTTTTTTTTTTTTTTTTTTCCTCTAGGAACACTTTTATGCTACACTGGACATAAATATAACTCTAGGGTAATTGGTAATGCTTTGGGCAAGGGCTGTAAGTAAATTAAACATAAAATCTGGAATAGACAAAACATCATATAAATCTATAATTTGTGTTTTCTCGGTCACGTACGTACACACACACACACCACATACAAACACTAACCCTTATGTGACAGAAGGGTTTGCAATACACAACATATACACCCATACACACTAACCCTTAGGTGACAGAAAGGGTTTTTACCACATACCCATTACACAACACTCTAGGTGACAGAAAAAATTTCCTACACACCACACGGGCCTTCCACTAAAACTCTTATGTGAGAGATGAGAGCTGTCATTAAAAAACATTACTTTTTTTAAATTTTTAAATTTTTTTACCATCACTAATTTTTCAACTTTGCATATTACGTACATTCAGTCATAAGAAAATCTATTTCCCAGTTAAAATACTTAACTTTAACCTAGATATGCCCGGACCTCTCAATTCAAAAATAACAACTAAATAAATACATATTAAATTAAAAAAGCCTAGAAAGTATAGAAATCCATCCATTCTGTACTAGTCTTCATTTAACAACAATTAAAATATTTTAAAAATGTATCACCCATTATTAAAAACATTAATATGAATTTTAAAAAACAAATGATATCCTGTTACCATACATTGTAAACTCAGCTGTTGTTGATGTTACCAACTTCTAAATAATGCATTTAGTTGTAAGTATACAAAATTGAAAGATTTGCCTTTTTGATTGTATGTTTTTTTTTTGTTTCCCATATTGTAGACCAAGGAAGAAAATAAAATTTTCGAAAGCCCCGTTAAACTAAGTGTTTCATTTTAAATTTAAAGCCCCCCCCTGGACCGATACCCAAAATTTAAATTACCTTTGTTGTTTAACTGGTCCCCAAAGGGTTATATATTATTTTTATATATATTATATATAATATATATATATATATATATATATATATATATATATATATATATATATATATATATATATATATATATATATATATATATATATATAAATTAACCAAAAAAAACAAAAGCAAAAGTAAGTACGAAACAAATTAGCTCCTATTTTTTTTGAGGTAGGTCCAGCAAGGCCATCGTTTTTTCTAATTAAGTTTTATATTTTTATAACCCAACTTTTTAAATTTTTTTTTTTTTTTGGTTAATTGAATGTAAATATAAAATATAATATTTTATAATTTTAAGCTCATTTTTTTTGTAGACGGATCAATTTTTTTAAAATAACCTTTTTATTTTTAGTTTCGACTTATATCAATAATTTTTTTTCGTAATAAGTACTACTTGGTTTGGTGTAAATATTTAAAGATTTTGTACACCCGTAGTGAGTAATAATAGGACAGGCCGTTACACGTATTAGTCCTTATCATAAAAACTACTCAACCGATTTTGATAAAATCTTTACTGTTAAAGTAAATATAAGACAATAAAAAATTAATAGTTACAATCCGTTTATTAATTTAGGACAAATACGTGAACAAACATACATACAAACATACTTACAAACAAACATATTGACATACATACAAACATACATACTTACACCTACAAAATTTTGTATGTTTGTTTGGAAGCCCTAATAGATTATCATATGTGAATATTTTGCAATTCCAATAATGTTACATACGTGTCGAATTTATAGCCTCCTTTTTTATGAAGTCGGTTAAAAATAGCCTGATAATAGCAAAAATATAAAGTTTATGTTTGAATCATTAAATTAAAAAAAAAAACACCTTAATGCTAAAAATCAAGACTAATAGTCCAGTAAGTGAAGACCTGAAAGTACCCAAAGCTGTAAATAAATCTGTACAGTTTTCATTTGTGGCGCAATTCTTAGGTTTTCGCGGATGCTTTAGAGCGAGAAAAAGTTTATCACGATTACGACGTGGGAACCCGCTGAAGATGGTCCACCAAAGTCCCAAAATGAGTTTTTCGCGAATATCTGCCAAAATATGCGAATTAGATAATTTTTGTTAAAACAAAAAATAAAGATTACCTCGAAATCTACAGAAATGGTCCCTGCTATTTTTTTCACAACACCAATATTTTTCGCAAAAACGGCCGTCGAAAAATCCATAACATTTAGATTAGATTTTCTAGAACTCCAGAAACGGCTAAAGAATGCAGATGAGCAAAACAATTTTTTATCAAAACGCAAGAAAGATGGTGAAGGGAATTTTCTGGGATCATTAAACACTTGCTAAGGTCCTATTATAAAAAATAAATGTTAACAAACCATTTTTTTTAAATATCAATAAATTAATGAAATACTCTTAAAATATTGTAAAAAAAACTTTGACCGCTTATTTTTAATATTCTAGAAAAATCAGAATGGACCCAAACTCAAATGCAATGCAAGATTTTCCCATTTCGATGAACTTTAAATGATTAAAAAATGTACATTATTGCCCGAGTAATGGAACAATTCGCCCGCTTATAAGTGAATCCATGAAGATAGCGGCATTCTAGAGGTAGAGCGGCAGCTGAACTTTTGGGTGCCGATATCACGAAAACTATCAGTTTTTTGAAAAAAATTATACAAAACCTTTTTTATAGATTACAAGGCTATCTTTTTTGTCAAAACAAAAATTCTCCAATTCTCATATTTTGGCAGATATTAGCGGAAAACGCATTTTCAAGCCTTGAAGGGCCATTTTCAGCCCTTTTCCACCTGTTTATGTTTTTTTGCTCGAAAGCATCCCCGAAGACCTAAGAGTTGCTCTACAATTCCCCAATTATTTTCGAGAATAATACATGCGAATGATATTTGTGACACTGAACGTGTCAAAAAAACGAAGAGCCACAGCTTTATGTACTTCTTGAAACTAAGGCTCTTTAAAAGGCTGTGGACACCAGGGAACATTAGGGACTAATACTGCCATCCAACTAGCGTAAGTACGGTTTTGCAGAAACCAACATTTCTGTGGCATAACCAGGTCTTTCAATGGAAGAAAAATTATATATTAGCTTTCTGTCTGGTGTTAGGGATATTAAATCATCCTAAATATACTTAAAAAAAAAAGAGATTAAAAACTTCTGTAACAATTCTTTTTCATCCCTTACCTTTAAAGATAAAATTATTTCTGCCCAAAAAGATGAGAAAAAAATTTATTTATTTTGTGTTGTACGAGTTATAATTGCTTTTTTATAACATGAGTGTTTTAATGGTTTTACAAAACGTACTTCACATAATAATTTTAAACGGATACGTGATAATTTGTTATTATCAAGATAAACGAACATATTGTGTGGCAATATGGATAATTATTTGTTTGTGAGAGTGGGCAGTATAATATGCACATTTAATAATTTATTTTTGTCAATAGTCAATACTTTTGTTTTATTATTTAATCGATAAAGTTTGCCATTGACGACAAGATTTTACAGCATCTATTTTTTTTCAAATATCAGCAAATATTTAATCTTTTTTTACCTTGGGCTAGTCCACGACGGCTTCAGGCCTCAGTACTAACGCACCGTAAGTGTCGTAAGTAAAGTAAAAGGTAGTTTATTAACACGAGACTTGAAGTTTGGAGGACTGGAGGAAAAGGAAAAGACCTTTACAGAATTCCAAGGTCTAGACACTCTGGGATTAAAGCAACACGCAAAACCCTGTTGTTTTGTTGGTGCTAGAAGAACCTGAGTATCAAGATTCCACACTTAAGTCATTCTAGGAAAAAGAAACTAACAAAAGTGGGAAGTTCTGTACTTCCTCCATATACTGTAGAAGAATGGAAATAGCACTCCGTGTTCACCTATTGGGGGCTGCTAGGGGGAATTATATTTGATAATTACATATTAAATTAAAAAAGGAGAAAAAACCCTGAAACGAATAAAGTGGTATAAATCCATCCATTCTGTACTAGTCTTACATTTAACAACAATTAAAATATTTTAAAAATGTATCAGCTTAATTATTAAGAAACATTAATATGAATTTTTCAAAAACTAAATGATATCCTATTACCATACATTGTAAAACTCAGCTGTTCTTGATGTTACCAACTTCTAAATAATGCATTTAGTTTTAAGTATACCTAAAATTGAGAAAAGATTTGCCTTTTTGCTTGTATGTTTTTTTTTTTTGTTTCCCATATTGTAGACCTGAGGAAGAAAATAAATATTTTCGAAAGCTCGTTAAACTAAGAATTGTTTCACTTTAATTAGCCCTCTCCTGGACCGATACAGAAATTTAGTACCTTTGTTGTTTAACTGGTCGGCCAAGACTTTCCTCCCCTTATTTTTATATATGTATATATATATATATATATATATATATATATATATATATATATATATATATATATATATATATATATATATATATATATATATATATATATATATATATATATATATGTATATATATATATATATATATATATATATATATATATATATATATATATATATATATATATATATATATATATATACATATATATATATATATATATATATATATATATATATTTTTCAAAAATTTCTTAAACCATTTATTCTAATTAAGCTTGATTGTTTCTTGGGTATGAGGTTTTCTGTATAATTCAAACAACAATATTTCTTTACGTTTCGCACCTACATGGGGGCTTCTTCAAAAGATTTTTATTGTATTTTCATGATTTTAAAAATATCATCTACAAAAAAATATATCATGAGGCAACTTAAATAATAATATAGAGATATAGGACAATTTACATTTGTAAAAATTATGCAGTCTAAATTATTTCATTATATTTACGTGCAATAACAATTAAATACTAGCAATTACATGATAAGACATACATTTTAAAACTTAAAAACAATTTATTTTATTGTTGTTCACTTTTATTCGTCAAAAAGTACGTACCTGAAGAAAAATATGTTGTTGGCATCATTTATAACAGGTAGATGCACACTGTCGGTAGCCGGAAGGATGAGTATTTTAATTTGTGTTTTTTTTATAGTAAAAAAAAAATATTTAAGAAAATGTATAAATACGAAAACAATTTTAAAGATGCTTAATGCTATGTAGTCAGATAATTTTCAATTTGTAGGGACAAGTTTTTTTAATTTTTTTTTATATTATTATTTTTCTTAGGGGTTTTCCATAGGTGACTTCCTTTTAGCTTCTTAAATTCAGAATTATAATATATTTGGCTTAGGTTGTCAATGTCTTTTTTGTTGTTTACGCAATTGTTATTTTTTGATATGAATCATTTCCTTTATAGTAAGTTTATGGTAGTTTTTGTCAAAATCAGTATTTTAGTTTCTGTAAAGTTAAAGGTATGTTTGGTTTAATTGTTCGTGTTTGTGTAATGCGGTAAAGAAGCGGATTTTGGTATTTTAATTTAAAATTTTGATTTTTGTATCTTTTTTTTTGGTTTTGGAAATTTAACCAATTAAATAACATTTGTTTTTTTGAGGGGTTTTTTTAATTTTTGAAAACCTTTTTACAAGCTGCCTTTTGTACTCCCGTTTTTTATTTTTTTTAAAATTCTTTAATTTTTCTAAAATTTAAATTTGATTGGTGCTTTTTATTTCCAGTTTTTTTGTTTTTTGTTAATTTCTTTTGTTTAAAAATTTTGGTATCCTTTGATTATTTTTTAATGGCAGGGAAAAATTTTTTTTTTTAGAAATTTTTATTTGAAATTTTTTCCCGACCGGAATTTTAACAATTGCCCTGTTTGGCTTAATGTTTCAGTTTTTTGGGGGGTTTTTAATTTATTTTTAGGTATTTAAATTTTGGGGTTTGGGGTTAATTTTTTTTAAGTGGATCGATTTTTAAAATTTCAACAAATTTTTTTTTTCCGGGCCTAAGGGTGAATTGCATTTTGGGGTGAAATTAAATTTTTAAACTGGGTTTTTTACCGGAAACCAAATAAATATCGAACCCAAAAATAAATTTGGAAATTAAAGGGATGTTTTTAAAAACCATAAAACTTGAATTTGTAGAAAGGGGGCAACAACCGAAAATTCAAAAAAAAACATTTCGAAAGAAAGGGAAAAAGCTTTAGTAATAATTTTTGGAAAAAGGTCAAAAAAATTTTTAGAAAATTTTTTTTTTTTTAAAGCTTTTTAGAAGAAAAATATTTTTTTAAAAATTTAACCACCCCAAAGGGTAATTAAATTAAAAAGGGCAAGTATTTTTAATATAATTATAATCAAAAAAAAAATTAAAAAAATTTTTTTTTAACCCAATTCATTGCGGAAAGATTAATAAATTAACCCCCCCGTCAAATAAAAAACAACTAATTGGGGAATAAAATTGGTTGGTTAGACAAAGGTCCAAATATCAAAAGGAACATAAAAAAATTTTCTTGATTAAAAAAAAATAAAAAAAAAAATTTAAAATTAAGGGAATATTTGAACTAATAATAACATTTTTTAAATTTTTTGTAATAATTTTTTGTTTTTTTTACTTTTAAAGCAAATTAAATATCACCTTCAAAATATAGAGTTACATCTACCCCCTTTTAAATGATCCAAAATATATTTTTCAGGGGACGTACCGATTTAATAAAAAAGGGAAAAAATAAAAAAATGTTTTATTTCAAAAAGTATGTCTTATATGTAATTGTTAGTATTTAATTGTTATTTGCAGAAATAATGAAATAATTTTGACTATTTTTAAAATGTATAATCCTATATTTTTATTTTAATTTATCCGAAAATTTTTTTGTAAAATTTTTTAAAATCATGAAAATATAAAAAATTTTTTAAAAAAAATAGTATTAGGGTATAAAAATTTTTTAAAATTTTAAAAAAACCCAAAATTAATAAAATAATAATTATATATATATATATATATATATATATATATATATATATATATATATATATATATATATATATATATATATATATATATATTATATTATATATATATAATATATATATATATATATATATATATAATATATAATATATATAAAATTTAACCCAAAAAAACGCAAAAAAAACGAGTTATAATTGTTTTTAAATGGGTTTTTAAGGTTTTACAAAAGTACTTCAATAATAAATTTTTAAAGGTAAATAAATTTTAAATTTTTATTAAAATAACCATATATTTAAAAAAACTTTTAAATGAATAATTAATGTTTTAGAGATGGAGATATAAAGACTTTAATAATTTATTTTTGTCAATAGTCAATACTTTTGTTTTATTATTTAATCGATAAAGTTTGCCATTGACGACAAGATTTTACAGCATCTATTTTTTTTCAAATATCAGCAAATATTTAATCTTTTTTTACCTTGGGCTAGTCCACGACGGCTTCAGGCCTCAGTACTAACGCACCGTAAGTGTCGTAAGTAAAGTAAAAGGTAGTTTATTAACACGAGACTTAAAGTTTGGAGGACTGGAGGAAAAGGAAAGACCTTTGCAAATTCCAAGGTCTAGACACTCTGGGAATAAAGCAACACGCAAACCCTGTTGTTTTGTTAGAAGTTGCTAGAATAACCTGGTATTAGATTCCACACTTAAGTCATTCTAGGAAAAAGAAACTAACAAAGTGGGAAGTTCGGCACTTCTCCATATGCACTGTAGAGAGAAGAATGGAAATAGCACTCCGTGTTCACCTATTGGAGGCTGCTAAGGGGGAATTATATTTGATAATTTATTAAAACAGAACCAGTAAAAATACCTTTAAAATTAAAACAAATTTAGGGGCAAAAAGAGCTTTATTTCAAAACCGGGAATTATTAATAAGACGAATGGGTCCTGGGTGGAATTAATAATGCTACGTGTTATGGGTGAAGCCATTTTCTTGACATGGGGACGGTATTCCAAAGAGGGTCTGATTTGCCATTTATACAAAGTACACACATTAAAAGGGGAAAAATTAAAACTACTATGGCCATAGATATAATGTGATTATTTCATATTCATTTTATGGTCCGGATTTATCATCATGTGATTTTCATCTCGTTGAACCGATAAATGAGTTGTTTGATGGCCTAAAATTTTAAGACGACGATAATGTTATCGAGTTTGTACACAAAATGGCATGATGTAACTATCATTACGATGTCAAGAGTAAATCATATACTTATTTCTGTTAAATAAAAAGTTAAGGCCAAATTGCGGTTTAATTTGGACTCACCTCGTATAAATAACAGTTACAAAAAAATAAACAGCTAAAAATATCATCGTCATCGTAGGTTTGATATAGGAATTAAAAAATGGTTTAAAATATTTCTTGGAAATGGGCCTCTTGCATTCATTTAATTGATTTTGTTTAAAAAAAACTCGTCAAACCTCCTATTTTACCCTTTAAAAAACTATCTTCCAAATATCTTTTCTCAGAAAAAAATATTTTTGACGTAATTACGATTTAAAGTTCATGTCTGACCATCAATATTTGTCGTCAGACCAAAATACAATATTAGTTTCTTGTGCTTCGCTAATTTATTTCATTCAGAGTAAAAATAGAAAATACATCGCGTTTCTTTATTCCGATTTAAGATAAATCGATAATAAATGATCGATGTTCTAAATACGTGTGGTTAGCTCCTTGTGACGTAGATACCCTTTTTGTGGAAAAGTTTTATATGCTTGTTATTCTGTTATTTTATTTTGCATAAAAAATACTTGGCAAAAGCGTTATTTACTTATAAAGGGTTATTTTCAGCAATTAAAAAAATATTTGCAAGGGGCCTATTATAAGAGACAGAGTGACGAACAGAAGGAAATTATGAAGGTTCAGAGTGCCTACGGGATTCTATACCAGCGTTTCATAGCGTCGAAAACCCGCATTTAGGTCATTCGTGTAGAATAAGCCTTAAATCCAATCGTTTACTATCTCCTTTAGACTTTCCAAATTGCTCTACATTAAGAATTTTTCCTTCCTGGGTGTATATCACGTAGTGTGAACGCGATTAGATTAAAAAGTAGTGGCCTATTGTAACCATATCACATACGAAGTGTTACCCAATTTATTTTGTCTGAGTATTTATATGTAAAAGCACAAACATGAAATCGCAAGGTCGTTATATGGAGTAAAAGACTACCTTGAAGTGTCGAGAAATTAATATCAAACGATTGGTAACACCCGATTTTTTCTTAATAGGATGTAAAAGGTATAGCGATTACCTACTGTATAGGGTGTGTTCTAATTAAATATACATTTCCCCTTTAACAAAGCTAAAACATGTTAGGATATTAGTTAAATACATACATTAGAAGTAAATGAGCAATATTTTCTTTCATATAATAATTTTAGAACTATTTTAAACACGTGTTATTTATTTAAAAAAATTAAAGATCAAGGTACCATCTCAGCTAGAACCTTTAACCTTTAACTTTTAAATTTACGTGTGTATTCATTATTATCATGTCAATAATTTTAAAAATGTGTTTGTGTATATATGCTGATTAATCAAAAATAATAACCAAATTCTCTTTACGATTTTGTACTAATGTTTTATTTTGTTTAAACCAAATAAACAGTACTTTTTATAAATAAGTAAAAAACCTCAATAAAGCTAAAAAATTAAACGTATATAGAAAAAAACCGGACATTAAAGAATATTTATTAAATAACATAAATTCTTTCACACATAGACAAATTTTATTGGTAATGTAATTAAAAATTGGTAAATAAAATTTATTTTCTAGAAAAAAAAAAGTTTAAAACTGGACACCACAACTGACAGTAAACACAGAATGTCATTTACACGTCTACCGATTTGAGGAAATCAAAACCAACTACGTTATAAAAATATTCTAGTTAATTTTTCGGATTTTCCAGGCAAAAAAGGGTAACTTACTGATACATCATTGAAAATGTGATAAAAAGGGCCATTCAAATTTGTGGAATTCTCATATGACGTCCATAAGAAAAAAAACTGTTGTGATGGTTACGGAAAAACGAAACGTCGAGTTGCAAAACTATGAACACCATTCGATAGAGCGGAAAAAGTGACAATAAATTGTATTATTTATTTTGGAATTCGTTGAAAAAAATAAAAACGATTTTTCCAAATATGTTTTCCTTTTTTTTCCGGAAAATCTCCGGAATTACTCTGATTATTCAATATTATACTAAACGGTATATTTATGGTACTAAATGCTCAATTTAACCATCTTCGTATTCCTATATTTCGAGATAATGGTAATAATTTATAACATCGGTATATATATATATATATAGATAAGTAATAATTATATATATATATATATATATATATATAAGTCTTATATATATAATATTTAAAAATATTTATATAATATGATATATAATATATATATATATATATATATATATATATATATATATATATATATATATATATATATATATATATATATATATATATATATATATAATTATATATATAGATTTATCATATATTTTACATAGATGTATTCTAGAAAAATCCTCTTGAACCACATATTTGCATAAGATTGTTCTAACAGGTTGCAAATTTTAAAGACATAAATTAAATATAAGACAAGTTCTGGCAAAAAGTTAAAAAGAAATTTAAATAAGACACACCCCGTTTAGCCGCAGACAATTAAACGTCAAATTTTTAATTCAGACTTCCGCATTATTAAAAAAAATAATTCATTAAATGTCACTTTTGGCGGATGATCTTTTCAAAAACGCCTCCCAGTAATTCTTTAAAAGATCTTTTGTTGTTCTTCCCAATAAAAATGTCAGGGATTCTTTTATAAAAAAAAAGGTATCGTTTTATTTAATTTTAGGTCGCGTCCCGATGCTGCCTAAGATGTTTGAAGAAACTAATTACTCAGATGATAGTCACTTTTGGAGTGAAACATTTTTTGTTATACCCGCATCCATTTTATTGGTACTTCTGGTCATTGTATTATTTTGTATCCTTGTTATTTATAAAAGAAAGCGGTAAGTATATATCTTTAAATAAACGTCGTACCAAATGCATAACATTACCTAACTAGCAGGACTACCTTTTGTGTCTATTGTTCTAACAATAAGTCATTTTTAAGCTGGTCATTAAAAACTTATATACATACTAATATATGGGGGTCTAAAAAATACGTGTAGTAAAAGGCTTCTGGCATCAATATAAGTCGATTTAAGGTAATTTTGATAATGTGAAATTGTTTTATTTAGCCATTTGAGAGTAGTCCAATTATTACAGCAAAAAAAGGTAATTTTTGTAATTAATGTTAACAGATATCTGACTGCGCCATGACTTCCGGAAAAACCTGTAGATTACTTAAATTAAAAATCCAACCAATTTTTTTTTCAGGTAATTTTTTTAAACAGTATTTATTAAAAAAGGGCCTTTTTAATTTTTTTTAATATAACAAAAAGGACTGGCTATATCACTTTACTCACAAAAGACCTACAAAATGGTTTTTAAAAAATTCCGATTCGACCATTTTTCGCCGAGAAAAGCCGGCAAAACGCTTAAAACAGACCTTTTTTAATAATTCGAATCTCCGATAGTTTTTAATATTAGGAGCTGATTTTTTGGGAAATAATAGTCAATAACATAATAATATACTTTGAGCTGCCGAAAGATGAAAAGTGTCGCATTAATGGTTTTTATTCAATCGCACTATAAACAAATTAGGCCCTTATCTTGCCGTGAATATTAGGCAAATGGTCCGATTTGAATTTTTAAAACGGCTTTTTAAAGTTGAGATTAAAAACTTATACAAAAATGTGAGATATACAATTTTTAGCTTTTAATCTCAACTTTAACAAGCCGTTTTAAAAATTCAATTTGTTTATAGTGCGATTGAATAAAAACTATTAATGCGACAATTTTCATCTTTTGGCAGCTTAAAGTATAGGTCATTGACTATCATTTTCCAAAAAATCAGCTCCTAATATTGAGAATTAACGAAGATACTAATTTTTTTAAAAGGTCTGTTTTAAGCGTTTTTCTGGCTTTTCTCGGTGAAAAATGGTCAAATCTGGATTTTTTCAAAAACCATTTTGTAGGTTTTTGAATTCTCTACAAACGGTCTTTTATGAGGAAAGTGATATAGCCAGTACTTTTTGTTATATTAAAAAAACGGAAATGCTCTTTTTTAATAATTATTGTTCAAAAAACTACCTGAAAAAAATTGGTTGGATTTTTAATTTTAGTAATCTACAGGTTATTCCGGAAGTCATGGCGCAGTCAGATATCTGTTAACATTAATTACAAAAGAAAATCTATAATAATTGGAGTAAGGATTAAAAATTTTGAAAAACATTGGATTTTTCTAAATTTCCTAAAAATTTGCTTATTAATTTATTGTTTTACGGTATCCTGTCAGGCACTATAAAATAATGCTTTTTAGTGGCAAAGTGATCAGCTATAAAGACGTAGAATTTTATTAAAGTAATGTCACTACTCAATCTCTCATCTGATTTTTTATATTATAAACGATATTTATTTCAACCCAGATAACGAATAAGGATTATCTGGGTGTATTTAATTTTAAATTATTAACATTTAATTAATTTGCTGCTAACATTAATTAACTGCAATATTAAAACAACAACTAAAAGTAAATTTAATTTAAAAAGTTAGTACAAAAAGACGTTACTTTAAGTAAGTAAAGCCCGCCCCTTCCACAAATCAAATCGAGATTGGGATGAAGATCTTTTATCTTCGCCTCTTCCATGCCATCCGCGCCGAACTTGCCGATCTCTCTCTCTCTCTCTCTCTCACACACACAAAAATTGATTGTTGAACGGGCCGGGATTCTCTTGACTAGTACCAGTACGGATCATTATTAGTTTTTTCTATTTTTAATGGACCACAAATTTAGCGCTGTTCCAAATAAGATCGAATACGCTTTACCAAAAGTTAGAGATTCTCAATGCTTAAAAATATTGTTTTTGTAGAAGATTGTACACAACACATGAGGTCTCTTCATTATTCAGTAATATTTTACACTATTTTACACTTTTTGAACCCACCTGGTCCTAAAATACACCTTCCATAAAAGCGATTACGTAAAAAAAAATAGTGTATACTATCTCCTAATAACAAACAGACCTATGTTTATATCTTTTTAACAAAACGATCAAAACGATCAAAAAATTATTTTTTTTTTAATTTTCTAATATTTCAAATTATATTGCATTAGTTTTTAAAAAAATACGTAAGAATGAATTGTTTTCGAGATATTTCGAAATGAATGCACGGCTTTCATACATGACGTATATCGACAATGTTAATTATGCACAATTTGATTGTTAATATCTCGTTTCATGGACGATAATTTTTTTTCAATTAAATAAAAGACAATTTTATTAACCCTATATTTCAATTTCATTTAGTTCTTTAGAAAACCCCTTAACTATCTTAAGCAAAGAATGCAAATTGATCCAAACTTTACAGAATGCACCCAATTACACCATTATATTTACTCCTATAGCCGCAGTCAATACTAAGTGTCACTCTTATGCATTCCTTAATTAGTACCTTCGAGAAACCCTGAACTACTTCCTTAAAGTGCTGAAACTACTTAGTCACTATTTAGATAAAAAAAAAACTTTGAAAACTTTGGAGCGGCCATTGCTTAAAGCTGCAGGACTATCGTACCGACGCTACATGGGTGTCTTTAAGTAAGATATGACACAGAACTTACAGATGTGGGTGTGTTTAAGTAAGATAAGACACAGGGCTTACAGGCGTGGGTGTCTTTAAGCAAGATAAGACACAGGACTTACAGACGTGGCTGTTTTTAAGTAAGATAAGAAACAGGACTTACAGACGTGGGTGTCTTTAAGTAAGATAAGACACAGGACTTACAGACGTGGGTGTTTTTAAGTAAGATAAGAAACAGGACTTACAGACGTGGGTGTCTTTAAGTAAGATAAGACACAGGACTTACAGACGTGGGTGCTTTTAAGTAAGATAAGACACGTGATTTACAGATTAGATTAAGGATGTTTAAAGAAAAGACCTGAGCACCATCAGATTCCATTCTGATTTTCTAGTTTTTATCTAAATAGAGAGACACGGGACCTTCATGAAATTTATACCATTTGATATAGGTTTCAAGGGAGACAATTCGGTTGAAAAAATTTTCATTTTAAAATTTTCAAAAATAAATTAATTTTTGGAAGCCTTTCCAAAGAAAAATCTAAGTTTCAAAACCATATTTGCAAAATTGTCTAATTTTTTTTTTTAACCGTAGCTATTTGAACTTTAACATAAAAAGATGACGGTATATAAAGCTGCTAGCCTGTAGATAATTAAATATTATATTGGATTAAACAAACCCAATCCTTTAAAAAATTGTTATTTAGGTTTTATTGCAATATTAGGTATTTTACTTCCTTTTTACTGTACTTCTTACTTCCTATGCAAATAATAAGAATATTATATTCACTTGCAAGTTTAGATGTTAATTAATGCCGAAATTTTTAACCAAACTAAATACGGTGTTTTTTAATTGTTAGAGACTTTACATAGCAATACCGTAATAAATAACACATAAAAACCTACGTCACGAAAAAACTATAATTCTTATATAAATAAATAATATTATCTGTGTATTTTTTTTATCAATATTAACGTTGCAAAAATTATTTTTTTAAGTATAAACCACACAGAACAACAAGCTCAACCAGAAAATGTAGAAGTAGACTCTCAAACCGTCCAGGACCACAGACGACGCCACCGAACCCGTGAAGAAAAACTAGCTGAACGTGAAAACAGAACTAATATTCAACAAATGTACACGTCTTCACCTGTTAAAGGTGGCGAGAAACTGTCTGAAGAGGAGATGTCTGGTAATTTACCTTTGGCTTTTTTGTTGTTACGATCAAATATAAATGAGAATTTTGTTTTTAAGCGCGTATATTTAAAGCAGGCAGGTGAAAACTGCTAAAATGCATTTATCCGAAGGGGGAAAAGCCTATCGTTATCTGGTTCAGTCCGACTTACAAGTAAATTAATTTCTTGCTTATGTAGGCATCAGACTAGTTACAGTTCTATGCAATATGTACTTAGTTCGAGGACTAAACACTGTCAAAGAAGTACATGAACAGGTTAAAAATGGTGGCTGCTCCCGAACGAGCACCACAGAGGAGAACATTTAAACATTTGTGAACTTTTTCCTTATTTATTCCTTGCCTAAGGTCACACAGTAAATTAATGCTGCTTATTAGGGTAAGGTCTACTTTACTTGAAAATTATTTCTGAAGCCCCGATTTATCTCCCCCCATATCTTTAGCCCTCCCTTATAGGCAGTACTAGAAGGACAACAATTCCCCGATACGGCTGTGGAGCCCTTTGTGCGCAATTCGTTCCTAACATAATCCTATTTATTTTCAAGTTCATCCATTAGAAAAAATATGTTTCTTAAGCAGAAGATCATGTGAAAAAATTACTTGCGTCAAATCTAGGAGCACAGTAGTGCCTCCAAGCCAAGATTCGGTCAGACGCACGTAGTGTGTATTAGTCTATTTTTCCCCTATAATAACTTCGTTATCGTTTCACATAACGGTATGAAATGTGGAATGCAAATTCATATAGGTATTATAATCACTTGTGGAAAACATTGAGAAAGTTATGTTAAGTGGTTTCTGAGATATTCGATTTTGAAAATCGCTCACTTTACTACTGACTGACTGACTGACTGAATCACCTAATGAATCATCAAAATTAAGAGGCACTTCCTCAGGAAATAGAAACTTAAAATTTGGTATGTTAGAAGGTTTTAGGACACAAGCGAAGGAAAACTTATGAAAGCTGCACATTTTTGCTCGGAATGCTCTAAAACAGGGGCGGTAATATCGTATATTTAGAGGGTATTTTGCAACCTGATTAAACTTGATTTTATAAGGGCACAATTGTCCTAAAATTTTAACTGCATGCAGGATTTTGTTTCATTTATTGAACTCAGAAAAAGAAAGAGGTCATACCAAAAACACTTATGTAAAATAAGGGCGAAGTTCCTATCCAAAAATCTCGGCCTCTTAACGAACTGCAATCTAAAATTACCTTAAGTTTTTTTTTGACTAGGCAAGTTTTTACTAATAATACAGATATAATAAGAAAAAAAGTGTTTATCACAGACGGGTCAGTAAAAAACTTGCCAAGTCAAAAAAGAAAAGGTCTAATTTTATATCTCAGTACTTCAAGCGAACGAGATTTTTGGATAGGAGCCTAATTATTTTATTACACCAAATATAACTTGTTTAAAGATAAGGTCTTATTTATATTCGATCCACATTAATATCAGTTTCTGCTCGTTTTACAACACTTATGGTACTGTTTTCGAAATATTAAGGGATAAAAATATAAAAAACTATTTTTTTAAATAAGATATTTTTGCTCATTTCTTTATCAATTTTAATTTTTTGGTATAATTTAAGTGCTAAAACCTCTCAGCTACGTATAAACTAAATCATGAATACGCAGCAATTAATACGTCATTGCAGTGTAATCTCAATCTGTAGATCAACTTATGTAATGATCAGTTCACGTCAGGAACAACTATACTCGAGTTAAATGGGTGAAAAATGACTTAAAAAATAAAATCTTAGAATTTCACTGTTTATTTTTTATTGCTAAGCTGCAATTATGCAACTATCTATACATAAGTCATATAAAAGAGCCGCCACTGATAGTTGACATAAAGAAAAATTAAAGTAACTCAAATATATAAGGCTGTAAAAAATACTGCCTATTTTTATGTTTTTACAAGAAAATCGGTAAACAGTTATTGTCATCTCACTAAAATGCTGGTAGCATATCTTAACCTTTTAAAAAAGATATGTTAATCTTAAATAAATGAAAACCTTAAAATATATTGTCCGGTCCTGCCTAAAGGTGTATAGTTAATTATTTAAGAAATTTCTTAAATTTGGAAGGTAAAGTAATGCATATAAAATTTAATTGTGTGGATAATATGCTAAACACATTATAATTTAAATGTAAAGATATATCAACTTATAATAACTTTAGCGACCTTCACAAAAATTTTAAAATGATTGTGTACTGATGTCCTTTTTATAGTATATTTAATTAAATTCCAAAAAAATTAACAAGGTTCTTTATAAAATAGTATAGCAATCATTTTAAATTTTATATGGTTGCTTGGCTTGTTGAGGACTTTTTGAAAAAAAAAACAAAATATATTTTAGTTATGAAACATTCATTAAAAAACTTTATTAAATAGGTTTTTAACTAAATTTTTAATGGAATTCAATATACTTGTTTGCACAATGTGCACGTATTCAAATAAAGAAAATTTCTTGTTTTCTATGGTATTCAAAAAAGTTTTACTAAATAACCTTGAAATGGTACGACCGCAAGTCTTGATATTTCAAAACATAATTTAACAATAACTTTTACGACACAGACATCGAATATACAGCACAGATATTATAAAACATTTAATTTTATTATTAATTTGACAAGATATAATAAATTATAAGTGTTTAAAAGCCAACAAAGATACATTTATTTCTTAAAGTTAAAGATGTTTGTTAAAAATGCTAATAATAACCTAATCAGTATTTTAAATGATTAAAAATTGCTGCTGATATCATAAATGTGTCATTAAAGGCAGTACGTTATAAGTTTAAATGAAAACAAAAACTGTTTTTGGACTATTAGTTTCTCCAATGCGAATCTCATGCTCACGAGATATCTATAAGCCATTTTATATATATATATATATATATATATATATATATATATATATATATATATATATATATATATATATATATATATATATATATATATATATATATATATATATATATAAATAATTCTTGAACCTTGTTTTACATAATAACGAAAAGGTAGATTTCCTTCGGGCATTGAGGCTCCTTAATGAAAAGAAAGGAAAAATAAAAAATCCTAGTAGGTACGATTACTAAGGTTGGTTGCTCTAAAATTACGAGGCCTCCAACCCGTACCTAGGCATTAAAACATTCTGCCACCCAATCTAGCCATAGCCCGAAAATCTGACCAATCAAATTCGATGTGGCTATTTTGAGTGGCATAATGTTACTACATGCGCTAGATCAGGGGTCAGAATGTCGAGACATTCTGTCGCATAGAGAGTGGCTATTTACAGGGTCAGAATGTTATTGCATGGTCTGCATTCAGGGCCAGAATGTTTTAGGTGATAGAACATAAGTATTATATTGAACAAACAATGTTTGATGTTAAAATATCTGTAACTGGTTTTT
The DNA here is from genome assembly GCA_019359885.1 of Listronotus oregonensis. NCBI lineage: Eukaryota > Metazoa > Arthropoda > Insecta > Coleoptera > Curculionidae > Listronotus > Listronotus oregonensis. Next base: position 174,000 of record JAHBCN010000004.1, read on the forward strand.
GTATGTGTTGTACAATTCAGAAACTTAAATTTTATTTTAGTAATTGATAATTTGACATTTGTATATATCAAAATAGTCTAGGGAATTAGAATAAATTTTTTCCAAAGTTGTTGTTTTATGCAGATATTACTAATTTGAATGCAACAACACCTTATATTTGGGATTATTTTAGCCATCATGGATATTTTATTTTATTTATCCTACAAAAAAGCTGCCTCTTTTATGCCTTTCCTTAAGAGCTCCCTTTAATCTTGACATTCCAAAAAAAAATTATTTGTATTATTGAAATTCAAGAAAACTCGGTATTCAAGATGCATCTACATTTTCTTTTTGCATGTCAAATTTCGTCCTTCCTTAAGTGCCCTTTACTCCCAGTATTTTGGGAAAAATATTGATTGGACCTTTAGAAAATAGTGGTCATTAAGGCTTTAGAGGTTTTAAAAATATATATAAATACTTATAAAATAGATGTATAATAAAAAAATATATGAAATAAACATATATTGGTTTACCTTAGTCCAATAATAATGAGACACGAAAAATAGCATTAAAAAATTAATGTTCAGTGCCATGTTTTAAGGCATTGGGGTGGTTTTTTCGAACATTTTCTGCTAAATTATGTCGCCTGTCCTGTATGATGTCAGTAAAATATATAACTAAAAACAGAAAAAAATAAGAACATGTCCTTGTATAAATAAAAAAAAATTGTGCATTTGTATTACCCAACCAGTTAAGGTTAACTTTTCAAAGTCTTTAATCCAACTTTTAATATCATTTTTACCCAACAAGTTTGCACGATAAGTGTTTTCACTCACATTAGTATAAACAAACTTTGTGGGTAGTTTTATGGCATCCATCATGAAGAAATAATAGTTTAACATAAAAATGTGTAATTTCGGACTATGGCTAAACTGGGTGGCGGAATGTTTTAATTAAGTAACATTATGCCACTCAAAATAGCCACATCGAATTTGATTGGTCAGATTTTTGGGCTATGGCTAGATTTGGTGGCAGAATGTTTTAATGCAACCCGTAGACTAACGCCTACATTCGGTGTGATCATTCCCAACAAGAACGAAACACCTGTAATGGAATTGACTGGACCCAGGGTTTTTTATTTGGAGGCACCGTAATTTTAAAGCTACTAACCTTAGTAATTGTACCTACCCAGGATGGATTTTTTTTCTTTTCATTAGGGAGATTCCATGCCCAAAGAAAGTCTACCTTTTTGTTACCCTTAATACAGATGTACCCCATAGTTTGGGTCGTTTAGTTTGAAAATGTAACAATTTTACGAAGCGACAGCCACGACTGTTTATTAAAACTACAATGACTGGAAACAAAGTGGTTTCTTAATGTCTATACTGCTTGTTTTAATTATTTTTATAAGTGGAATTATAGTTTATCATATACTTGTATATTGTTGGATAAAAATTTTTAAAATATACCTGATGAAGGCCTGGGCTAAGCCGAAACGTTGTTTTTAACAATTTCGTATAACATAAAATATATGTAGCATTTTGGGTATACCTCTAATAATTTAGCCGACCTTATTGCAAAACCAAATAAAAATGAAGAATATACCAAGACAAAGGTAAACGGGACAGTGCATTGCACATTTAAGAGTTTAAATTTAATGTAATTTTAAAGAAAAGTTGAAGACTTGTTGGTGGGTAATTTAACCATAGTATTCTGTTATATGACAAGACTACATAAATTAAATTTATGCAAATACATTTAATTATATGTCTAAAAAGTTTAAGGTTTTCATTTTAGAATGATTAATTTAAAGATTCTATAGAATCATGAAAATAAATTGATAATATTTGTTGACAAATAGTGGTATTTACAATTTTATTAACCGCCAAATGGGACCTAGTCAAAACAGATAAATATTATTGATTATTATTAAATGATCCTGTATATCTAGGAGGTGTACATTATGTACCAAAATATTTGGCAAATATAATAACAGCTAAAAAAAGATTCTCCAATAAAATGTAGTAATAAATATACCAAATTAGCTAGTTAGAATTAAATAATTAATTTTTCCTTGATTTATAATGTTTCTCGTTTGGACATTTACGGTACTAAAAACACGTTTTAGCAAAAGAAACTATGTTTATAAATATTATTATATGTTTTAACCATAAATAATATATTGCACAATAAATTATTAAAAATTTGACTAAATATTTTTTTTACTTTACTTGTTAAAGATATAGACTCAGATAAAAAAGTAATTTTAAAGTTTGATTTAATTTAAGGCAACTATGAGATTACACCATATGCGACATTTGTAGTACCAGCGTCTAATAACAGTCATTCTGTTAAAACCCCCGTAGATTATACGATGCAATTTAAAACATTCGGCCATATTGAGGATGGGGAACACTCTAAAATAATTATTCCCAAAAACCAACCCGGAAAAGGAACTTGGCACAAGAATCAGCATTACTACAACAACGAAAGTAAGTACCATATGTATCTGCATTTTTTTGATACAACTAGTGGTTAAAAAAAACAAATTTACTAAACTATTTAGATTGTGAACTGAACAGCTAAAAAAATAAATAATATAAAGCAAAAATTATTTGGATGAAATTTTCATTACAAGTAAAAAAAATGGCACTTAGTTACTTTTTTAATTTTTTTCGTCCAGTTTATTTAAAATAACTTAAAAACATTTGCACAATACTGACGTCGACTGTTAAATACTGTCCGTATTTTTATATATTATGCTTTAAATTAACTGCATTGCACGAATTCTAAAAATATTGGCTCTTCTTGACATGAAAATTACGATATTACATTTACGCACTGAAAGGTTTCTCATGATTAAAATTATGAAGCACGTTTGTAAAATATGAAATAGCCTGGTGGGAAATACCTAAAAATTATGCCTCTACTAAATTACTGTAGTTTTTAGTTTACTTTTGGTTTATTAAGAAAGCTATAAATATTATTTAGGAGCATCATAAATTTTCTTGAACACCTTTTAAGATCGTTTTTTTCCTATGGTTAAGTAAATTATATCATGATTCTTGTGCTTTACCTAAACATTAATGTAAAGTAGCATGTAACGCTTTAGAGTAAACTTAACAGCATTTATTTAAAATTCCTTGAGCAATGCAACGAGCTAAATTATAATGCCTTTCTTAATAAAGTGCTCCCCTTTTTGTTACCTTAACAGCCCCAATTTAAAATTCTTGAAACAATTCAAGAAGCCAATTATGATGCATTTCTTATTAAATTTTTCTGCTACATTTATTACACGCAAATTTGTGCTTCGTTCCGCTGTTTTTTCACACAACTCTACTAGCGTCCATCAAATCAATGCTAAAATACCGCATAGTCCAGTACGGGCCATCTATTTGTTCTTTACATTTTTGTCTTTATTTTTACCATTGATTTTATTTATATCTTAAGCCCATGGACGTATAAAGAAAAAGACTGCGGATTACAGTTTGCTTTCCCATGCAAAGGAAGAGATAGACAGCTCCATCACGCTGGAACCCGCTTTAAAAAATATCTATTTTTTAAATTTTAAACTACAAACGATGCTAATGAATGTAGTAAACCCAATTTTTTTGTAGTATCAATGATGGGGCAAAAAAAATGATACAAACATTTCTGAGCAGTAATTATTGCAAATAATGTAATTGCTACTAGTGAAATTAATTCTCAATTGTTTGTAGTTTTTTGTCGTAACAAAAAATTTTACTTGATGCGAGTACACAAAATATCGCATATAACGAAAAATAATGGAGGCCTAAAAAAGTGCGACATGTACTAAAAAACTACAAACGATTGAGCATTAATCTCACTAGTAGCAATTACAGTAATTGGGCGTTTATTTTATAATACCTTGCAGGTATACTATTTAATACTTTCAGCTGCCTTATTGCCTCAACCTACACAAATGTTATATCGCTCCCAAGTTCATCGTGAACATCAGGAAGACTCGGATTCTGAAGACACGAGTGGTAGCGGACGCTGTACCGCTACGGCCGTAGCTACAGCAACTAGCTACAGGGCTCCCAAAAAACGAGATAGGGAAAGAGATAGACAATCGGGCTTGGGCTATACAGGGTATGAAACATTATTAGTCGCGGATTTGTACAGAAACAGAGAAAGAGATTCAAGTACTGAGTCTAATGATGTGTCTCCTTTGACCGAAAGAAGACAAACTCCAAGGCATATGGGTGGAAAAAGACACTACAGAACAGCAAGTAGTAGCAGGTAGCCAAGGTACCTTTGGTGTAAATCCCATTTAATTTTATTTTTATTCTGTATGTCGTCTGCATGAAAATGTTTGCTAAATATTTGCTTAAAGTGTTTGGGAAATAGGATATAGTTACGGGTATAAGTTAAATTTTAGATTTTTTAATAATGTTGCGTTAGCAGAACTGCAGAAGTAAAAAATGTACGAGATTTCTGCTCTGTAGTAAATAAAAAAAATATATGAAAAAAAAGTAAATTATAATAATTTAGTAAAAAAACCGTTGAGGAGATGAAGCATATGTCAATTTTAGATCACAAATGATAATCATATTAATATGTATATTGTGCGATATTAAATTGTATTCCTATTTGTATCTTGTAATAAAGTAGAACAGATATTAGAAAGGGAGTTACTATTTTTTAAAACTCCATTTTGACATTTTTGTAATCATGTAATGTACATTTAAGTCTTGCTGTACAATATAAAAAATAGGTTTATCGCACTTCTAAATACTAATATTTAACAAGGCGTAGAAGAGTACGTCATTTATAATGCCTTCTTTTTATTTACTCGTGTACTAATTTACTATAAAAAACCGTCTAAGGGCAAATGAAAAGGACAGATTTCTAATGACACATGTTATGATATGTACACTGCATAAAAAAAATCAAAGCTACGTACAGTGACAGCCATTAAATCTTGAGCAAAAAATTTGTCAAATTTTGACTTTTCTGCCAATTTTTGTAAATCGCTGTTTTTTACTTTCTTTTACTTTTAATTATTATAAATAAAGCAAACGGTAAAAGAAAATATTTATAGTTTATAAAAACTAACAAATTAATAAATTAATTAATTAACAATTTAATAAATTCAAACAAACTTACATATCCTCTCAAACAAATTTAATATTTTATTGCGGCCCCGTTTTTTTCTAAGACAGAGCTAGCCTTCCAGGCGTCGAATGGACCAAAGCCCGGGCGAAGTCCGGATATTCTCGTAACACATTCCACACCTGTAACATTTCATCCTTAAGTTCGTTTACATTTTGCGGCCTAAAATCATTTTCCCTATTTATTTTTTCAAATAATTAGCCCCAAACATTTACCATAACATTTAAATCCGGACTACGTGCGGGTAAAACCCTGATACGCTGCTCTTCCATCCATTTATCGACTTGCCGGGCCGTATGAACGGGACACTTATCTTGCTGAAAGATAAAATTTCTGTCCGGAAATCGATCCAGTACAGAAGAAAGCATGATATTCTGTTGTAGATCAATATATACCTCTACATTGAACCTTCCTTCGATAAAATAACATACACCAAGTTCTTGTGCACTCAGCCACCCCCAAACATTTACCGAAAATCGCCCACTACTTCTGTCCTTTTGGGTATATTTTTCATCAAATCGTGTTCCTTGAGGCCTGTATACCTTAAGTATCTCATTGTAGTACGGCTGAAACACTTATTCATCGGTGAATATTATATTTTCTCAAAAAATCGGAGGTTCCAAGTAAAATTGTAAAGCAAATCCAATGCGTTGTTTTTTATTTGCATTTGTTAAAAACGGTTTTAAGGCTGCCGGGTGGCAGCGCAATTCGGATATTTGCCTTATTCTTCGCCGTGCCGTTCTAACCGATGCGATGCTGGGAAATTGCATTCCGTTTTTGCTGTAACTACAGATTTAAATGGTTGGTTTCTCAAAACATTAACTAAATTATTGTCTTGTTCTTGATTCGATAGTTTGGGGCGACCACGTCAAGCTCTTCTCTTAAAGGAGTGTGTTTCCTGACTGTTTTTTTAACAAAATGAATAGTACTCTTTGGGATGTTAAGCTCTTTCGCCACATCCCTTTCTGGCCAACCTCTCCGCTCAATATAATAAATAATTAATACTTTTTGCTCCAAAGTTAAGTTTGGCATTTTAAAAAATATTTTTAGACGCTGACAACGGACACCTGTTTCTTTATTAGGTTTTTTAACAGGTATCTGTATTCAGTAGAAGATGGCATAAGCCTATTTTACAAAAGGGAAAAAGAATTGCCCAAGGCCGTTACTGTACATATACAAATATACAGCCATGAAAAAATTTGACCTATTAACCTTGTAGATTACCTCTCCAAAGGATTTTTCTCACTCTTATCTCATCTCCTAAAGACTTTAACACATTTTTTACAACACAATAAGATTATTATACTCTTTGTTATAATGTAAGCTAATGTAATTGAAATTACTTTTTATACTTGACGTTATTTATAATAAAATACACCTTGTTTATTATATAACACAATCCGCCTCGCAAAATTCATACTTCTATACATATGTCGGTTCCTTTCACCTCGTTTATACTCTTGTTTAAATATTTTATAGCACTTTTAAACTTTAATAGATCTATCGCTTTGGGTACATTATATATGTTAAGAATTTCTTTCTTGAGGCTTTTTTAGTATATCTTTTCATTTAAATTATTTTTAAAATGAGTCTTATATCATCAAATAATCATAAAAGCATATCATCACAACCTAATTTTTAACAGATCTTAGCCCGAATTTTATTTCTAATAATAACCTTTAAGAAATTTTATATTTTCAAAATATCCTATTAAAAATAAAACAACATGTTTACATTTTTGGTTAATAATAACAATTTTTATAATAATAAAATCAATATCAGACGTTTCATATTTCCTTGGCCGTTTTTTTTTACTAAGGACTCAAAATAAAGAAGTTCTGCAGAATTAAGCCAATTTTACCTATTTTTCCAGGGTCTTTATTTTCGAACCCTTAAACGATGATATCATATATAATGATACATATATGTAATATTTTAAACCCTTAGACTAGTTGAACTTCGATTTATAGAGCATCCAGACATGTTCCAGCGGAGAATGATCTGGAGATCGAGGAGGTCACTGAAGAAAACGTAACATGTGCAATGTGCATTGTCCTGTAGTAAATTTGCAATTGTTTCCAAATGATAAGATAGATGTGGTTAAAATATATTGTAAATATAATGCAGGGTTGTCTTAAATCAACGCTGCCGTAACTAATGGTACACCATACATTACCACTAATAGGGTATATACTACTAGTAGGGATCACCAAGTTTAATTTAATATCTAATTTATTCGTATCCTTACTTTATACCAGTCGCTGACTGCCATGTTCTTGACTTGGGGGTAGCATGAGGGGAGAAGATTATGAAAATATTTATAACATCAAACCATTGGTTTTCAAGTTATTAACTAATAGTCATTTAAGGTTCTATAATTTTTAATTAAAATTAATGTCTAATTTTAAATGCACAATCGACGACGACCGCCAATCAACTCACAGGATTTTTTAGTATTAGATGGGAAAAGAATAAGCTTATCTTTAAATATTATTCTGAAAATTTTATGAAAAATAAGAGCAACTGTTGACTTTTCGAAAAAGCAAATAAGCAGGAGAATCAAAAATAGAACTGGCAGCAAGTTTTTTGGCACAAAGTTTGGCTTTTCCATTAGAGGTAGAAATAACTTCGTCTTCACAGCTTAAAGGTAAAAAAGTTTTAGCAAGAAAGGAATATGGACAGAAATATATGCTTTACTACACTATGAAAAAGAAAATAACAGGAGGGCTTATAAAAACAAGCGGATCTGCATAATAACAGACAGCCAGGCATCACTAGGGGCACTAGTAGGGTTCATTCCCGGGAATTCTCGGCTCGAGAATTCCCGGGAAATCGTTGGGCTTTGTTCCCGGGAAATCAAGCTCGAGAAAACTCGAGAACTCGAGAAATCATATTTGAGTCTATGAAATTATAAAATAAAACTAATTGCGTTTGCCGTTTGTATTAAACGCGCGGCGGCGGGGCGGCACGGGCCAAAGCGCAGTGGTACCCTTTGATCTCGCCGATCGCGCGCGGCACGCGCTCTGGCGGCGTCGTTTTATACATAATACAATACAGTAGGTAATACACCAGTAATGCCAACCTAGGAAATTATTCCCTAGTTCTAGGGATTTTTTCCTACAATAGGGAAAAAGGGAATTTTATCTAATATCTAGGGAATTTTCAACTTTGGATTTTCAGTTCAATTCATTTTTAATATTAAATGGACTACTAATGACAAGTACCTATTAAATCCTTATACCCTGGGTTATGGTTTGACCATTGTATCTTTTCAAAAATTGCTTCTTGTTGCGCTGATTAATCTAATACGGGTTAATTCGTGGTATCGGGTTTCGGGGAATTACAGATCAACTGCTACTTAGCATCTCTCTGCATGTTGTTGCCCACAAAATACTAAGGGAAAAAAGAAATGTCAAGTTCGTGTATTTGTTGCCCCACAGTAATGCCGAGACTGAGCGAGTATTTTCAGTCGTTACCGACGTTAAAAATAAAAAGCGAAATTAATTATCCAGTGAGGCATTAAATGCAGTGTGTTTAATTCGTCTTTCTAGTGAAAACTGCTGCCAAAATTATTCATTAAATGAAAAGCATTTAAGTCTTATGAAAAAGGAAAACCTTTATAAAAAAAGATTGATTTTAAGAATTTTTAGAATTGTTTTTTTTTTGTTTATAAACTTTTATTTTTGTTAATTCATTTTGCTATCTATGTCTATTGTTATCATGAGATTTTATTTTTATGTAAGCTCGAGAAATCATGAACCCTAGGCACTAGTAAACCCCAAGGTAACGTCCAAGCTGACATGGGAATCCCAAAAAAACTGGAGGTCCTGGGAGAACGCAACAGGGTAAGTCTCCTGTGGGTACCAGGACATTCGAGAATAGAAGGCAACGAAAAAGCGGATGAGTTAGCGAGACATGGATCATCCACACCATACTTTGGACCAGAACCTGCCCCCGGAGTGACCAAAACCACAGGACGAGGGCAAACCAGGGAATGGATCCGAAACAAACACGAGGAATACTGGGAAAACCTCAGTAGAGTAAGACATGCAAAAAGCTTCATAAGGGGCCCATCCAGAAGAACGAAGGAAGAACTACTAAAACAAAGTAGGAAAAGACTTCGCATAACAGTAGGGTTGCTAACAGGGCACGATAACCTAAGAGGACACCTACACAAGATAGGCTCATAGAATAGGGACCCACGTTGCAAAATGTGCGACGAGGGGGAAGATACAACCTACCACATACTGTGTAAATGTGAAGCGTTAAATCACAAAAGACAGGCATTATTTGGGCAACCCAAAATGAGCCCACAGGAATATATCAACCAACCAGTCTCGGGGTTATACAGACTTGTAGAAGGAACAAGACTAATGGGAGGATTAGTATAAAAGACAAAGAGACAAAGAGGCTGCGGTAGTGAATCAAGACGGCTCCCAGGAAGAAGAAGAAGAATAAGAAGAGGGAAGAACTTTATTTTTTATGGGGTTGTTAATAAACAGTCTTTGGCCTTTAAAAAAGTTTAGTTGTACTGATTTTTTGATTTGACACTGGCTTGTTAATGTTTAGGATATGAATTTGGCGGAAACTTTTTGTTTTATGGAAGTACAGGATTAAAAAAAACAGTTTATAATTTAGGCCGCAGGCATTTTTTACATGTGAACTATAGGTATATAATACCTATAGTCGCATTTTTTCGATGATTTATAGACATATTCAAAAATGACTGGAAAAAATACTACAGGATCTTAAGGGGTAGATGGCAAAGAAATGTCGTAAATCGGTTTGTGGCATTGCCAAGCATTAGTGGCTAAATCTCTTAAATAAATAAAAAACTTAAAAGGCCGAGTTCCTTACAACTCCGTTCAAAATTTTGGTATATGCTGATTTATATTTACTGATATTAAAATAAGAGTTAGCTTATGGTTTTAAATTTCTGTATTAAAGAACGTATCTCCATTTAAAAGTTAGTCCACATTGCCGTTATAGATATATTTTTACTATTTAAAATAACAAAAGCAAAGAACACTTGGTTTAAGTACAAACCTAACTACACTAACAAGCCCTGAGAAAATGTTGGGTACTTATCACAAAATATATGGTTATTAAAATAATGTGTAGGCAACAGATCTTATAATTTACCTGAGTAATAAAGAAGATACATTTCCAAACAATTACCCATTGTAACATTGTATATACGTCCAGTATACAATTTACCATAGAATCATCATTGGACTCGATAATTTAAAGAAATTTATTGTCTTGTAGAACAAACCAAAAGCAGAAAATAAATTATAGAATACAGACGTTATCGTACTTAAAACAAATCCATAAAAGACATTATGCAATAAAATAAGAAAATATGGTAAGGACAGTAAATTGACCATGCCTATATATGTCTTAAAAAGACTGTACGCACAATTATATTCCGCCTACTATATGTCTACGTCTTCAAATAACACTACCTGATACGATCAACATTATACATTTGTTTATTAAATGAAGTTTTTTTGCAAAAAAAATTAGAAATATTGTTTTTCCACAACTTTTCTCGCTAATGCAGAATACAGTCAAATAATTTTTTTCTAGATGAAATCTGACCAAAAATTTAAATGTAAGAAACAAGCATTCTTCTCGCTTGCTTTATTTTATTTTTTCTTAGAAAAATAGTGAAGATGTAAAACAAGGCTATTTTCCATTTTTTTAATTAAAAATTATCGGCTTCTTTCTTATTTTAAAATTTAATTTAATATAACAAAAATTAAAACAATTTTTAAATTTCTTGACGGGAAAAACCTTGAAAATTATACAAAATTATATTTATCTTTTTTGTCTTTCCCCTTCTTAAGCAAGCTTCTTTTGAACAACCCCAAATAGCACCGAAACTAAAAAACCATTTTTTCGTAATTTATGTAAAGATTTGGAAAATTATCATGTTGTAAAAATAAGGTATAACTGATAACGACTAATAAGTAAGGTCGAGTTGAAGACATTCCCTTATTTATGCATTAAAAATTACTTCTTAAAACTTGGTTATAAGTATTTGATAAAAATATCCTCCACTACTCTGCAAAAAAAACCTTTTTTCTTGGCAATGCCCCTAATGGCTTATTGGGCTCCTCTTTCTGATTATAAAAGCCCCCTTGCCTTAATTAGGTCTAACAGATTCCGAATATTGTAGATTTCAGCAAACCGAACTGGCAGTACGTTTGGTCTAAGCGTTCGTGGATCTCCTAACTCAGAGAATGCACTCCTAGTCTAGAAATGTGCATCTTTAATGTCAAGTTGCTAAGTATAAACATAAATCTCTAAACTGCTTTGGTATCCAATGCCCCTAATGGCATGTTGGGCTTCTCTTTCTGATTATAGAAGCCCCCTTGTCTTAATCAGGTCTAACAAATTTCTACCAAGGTTAATACGGAAAAGGAATTCCGGTCTTCAGAGACAGTATGTCCTATGTATGTCAGTGCTATGCAGCCGCAGAACCTGCATGTTGTGAGATCGTTGTGTTATGGCCATTTTCTGCAAGTGTTTCCTTAAATGACAGTTACTTGTCAAAAGTCCTACTCTTTACCTGGGTGGGCCCCAGAAGAAGGAGCTCAGCTGTTAGTTTTTTTGGAAGGATCACCCAGCGTGGCCTTTGCATGTTTCCGACCATGTATAGCTAGCCTGCTGTCTAAATGACTGGCTTTGGCTGCTTTTTCATTGCTTTCTTTTCCCAAGTGTTCGAGAACTCAGAGGTTTAACCTGTTACTCCTGGCGGCAACTTCTTTTAAGTCGTGCAACCAGTTCATTGTGATCTTGGATGTAAACCGACTCGATTCAATGTTTTTAGGGCAGCTTAACTGTCTGGTAGAATGTATATGTTTAGGTTGTAATATCCTATTTCCACATTCTTTCAAACGCATGTTTGAATAGCATAGATTTCCGACTCATATACTGTGACTAGCTTTTCCAATGAAAGGCTGAAAGTCGCTCTGGGCCTTGTCCTAAATACACCAACAGGATTTTAACCTTAGGTTAGGTAGGTAGGTAGGTTTAAAGTGAGTGAACTTTTTACGCCCTCCACTGCGACCGCTCGGTCTATTGTGGCTCACACCTTTTTATATTTCTCTCAATAGGATCGGACTTCTAATGAATTCAATACCAGATTGGAGAGTCTACCTACTGTGCTTCCGACACGGCACATGTGTTCTGGTGTCTGCTCCTGGGAGTAGACGAGCAGACGATTAGATCCATCATGCCCTCCTCTCGGTCTAGTGACGTGGGTAGCTCCTAGATCTTTGTTACAGGAACCAGATGTTCTTTCTTAGGCCGCATCTCCGGCCTTATCCTATGAAAACGGTCCTATCCGCTTTCTGTTTAAAGCCAGGGAACACTTTTTCCTATAAAGGCGGTTCTGTCCGCCTTCTGTTTGGATTCAGGGAACCCTTCCTAAGCACCTGTTTGTTCGGGATGGATTAGTCCTTCCCCGTGAATCAGGCGCCGGTAACTTCAGGGGCACCTTACGAAACGAATTGACCCGTTTCGGTCGGCGCACCTTTTTCTGCTTGTGACCTTGAGTGGCACCTCTCGAAACGGATTTATCCGTTTCGGTCAGCGCACCTTTGTCACTTTTTTCCTATGAAAGTGGTTCTGTCCGCTTTCTGTTTGGAGCTAGGGGAGTAATAGTCCACCACGGCAGAGCCCCGCATTACCGCAGTAAGGCTAGATACTCTGAGAGGTCGCCCTGTATCTCAGAGGCACCGTTGGAGACACCTGTTTAAGGCACAGGATGTCATTCACTCATCAGCACGGTATGCTAACACCTTGAGTTAAAGCCTTGTTTCATCTTAGCTTCGGATCCCGTTCCATATGCTAGCCAAAAGAGTTGCCGATAACCAGCAACTCTAGCGCATGTTCCAAAAGATCCTACTGGGCCCAACCACAACGACGATGTGTGAACACAGCGGTTGGGAACCTTAGGTTAGGAAGAAATATTTAGATGATGATGATGATGATGTTGATTTACGTAAGGTACTATAAACCGTTCGTAAATTGATTCTAGTTAAAACTGGTTTCACAAATCGGTTTACTTCGAAATTAGTTAAAGTAAAGTGCGTCAATAGGGTTAAAGTCAATTATACTTACTTTTAAAAGTATATTATTTTTTATTATAATAATAAGACGTATGATAAAACAAACTAAGTGATCGAAAATCACAATATGCACCAACTGAATTACCAAATATAGTAGATTTCAGCAGGCAGTACATTTTGCTGTCTTCAGCGAATGCACTTCTAGTCTAGGAAAATGCATCTTTAATGAGAAGTTGCTAAGCATGAACACAAATCTCTAAACTGCTTTGGTATCTTACATTATTGAATCAAAATAAAAGTTTTTTAAAGCTTATATATGTGTAGAAATATAGTGTAGTTATGCTACTTCTAGTTGTAGAGTCTGCTGCTTGTACTGATCTTTCTATTATTATGTTTTATGTTAATTAATTTACAGTTCTGAAGACGAAAAGGTCATAGCAGAGGAAGTCCAAATAAAACCTCCTATGCGCTTTTCAGACAGTAGAGAATTGAGCGAAGCAGAGTGTGACAGGGACTTAAAACTTGCCGAGATTATTTCTTCAGAACTTAATGATATCTTGAATAGGTGAGGGTGCTAAGCAGTTTTTTCAGCTGTAGATATTTTCTGTTTTAAAAGCATATATTGTTTTAGAGTTGGTAAGTTTTGCTGCTTAGAAATAAAATTGAATCGTTTATTTTTAAGTAAGTTTGATATCATAACGCAATCAATTAGGAAAAAACTAACTTCAAAATTATTATAATTATATGTATAGAATCTGATTTAATACTTCTAACAGTGGGTGCTTTACTTAGAAAATAAATACTTGACTTACCCGACACTCAATTGTTTTTAAATCTTTATCAGCGTTTAAAATGCCATCATTTTTTGTACCTTTAATAATAAATAAGTTTCGAATGGCAAATAGTACAGTCAGTTGGTAGTTTTACCTGGAAGGTTTTGAAAAGTTTTAAAAATTGGTCATTTTATAGATTTTAATGTGCTCTTTGCGAATTTCTACTTTGCCACCTCGTATTATTGCTTCTCACACCGCCTTATTGGAAAATGCCGCCTAAAAGCGGATGCAGATGCGCTAATACTCAATACCGCAATAAGCGTTTCATCAGCATTTAAATACGTAATAATTGTCGGTGAAGATATAGATCTTCTTATTCTTTTGACGACATTTCTTACGTGCTCAAACATATATTTTCTCAAACCAGGAAAAGGAAAAATAAAAGTATTAATGTGCTTCGAAAAAATCCAGATACAAACGTACAGCTACAGTAATTTAAAAATTAAAAAAAATATGTCTTTAAACTATAGATATGCATGCTTTATAACATCAGCATATAAAAGTAAATTTAATATAGCGTCGCAACCATCAACAGAAGCAGCAGCACGACAACATTCGTTCTGAACCTACTACCAGGGCAAGCAGTGGTATGGGAATGAACAAAATGCAGAGCAATGGGGGTGAAAAAAAAACAAGAACGGGCTAATTCCGCTCGAGCCCCTAGCTCCAGAAAGCCTGTTGAAACTGATTTCTTGCAAATGCAAAAAAAGGATGTCAGAAAGCTTGTGGATGCAGAAAGGGTGGGTTAAAGTGCTCTGTTATATGCAAAAATTGTAGCGGTACCTGTGGTCCATCACCAGATAGCGATAATGAAGAAATAACTGAGACTATTATTGAGCTAACATATGATCAAATCGAGAACAAAGAAGATTTCAATGAAACTGATGCTTCCATCGCGGATGATGTAGATGAAATTCCGGTCAGAAACGTTTTGATTGGTACTACAGACAATAAATTTGCAACACCTGGTCCATCAAGAACAGCGAAGTAGAATACGCTAAATTTCAGTATATTAGATTGCATATGGACTAGACCTACGAGAGATACCATATATATACTCTACCTCAAGGTGGTGTAGAAATGAGTTTTTTGGCCAAAACACGCGTTCAAGTACACTTTGCGGCGCTCGTACGCCTAAACTATTAACTCCATGAAAAAAAGGTAGAAAGGTAGATACATAAATTGTAAGTAATTGTCTCTAGTTTAATTTTGTATATAACTGTTTTTAGTTGCCAAAAAACTGCTTTTAGGCGGCATTTTTCCAACTTGGCGGTGCGAGCGGCAAAAATACGAGGTGGCAAAGTCGAAATTCGGAAAGAGCACATAAAAATCCATAAAATTACCAATTTTCAAAACTCCTGGAAAACTTTCCAGGTAACCCCCATTTTTCGAACCAAATGACTGTACTAAGACAGATTATTTAAAACTTGATTAACCTATATAGAATAAATCAATAAATTACGACATAATACTCTTTTCTATATTTTAGTTTATTTTTCGTAGTATATTTGGGCGATTGAATTTAGTGGTTATTTTTAGACTCCAAGTATAAGCTAATAATTTTCCTGGCTGTTCATTCTTTTCTAGTAGATTGTATAACTTCTCTGAATTAGCATCCGTCACAAAACTACATATTTTTAATAAAAACAAAACAGCATTAAAACACAATTTATTTAATAAATATCAATCAATCGATAATGTTGTTTCAAGTCGCCACTGTGTGTATCTTTAAGAGAAATAACTTTCTTTAAATTTACTATTAAACAAAAACTTTAAAGATACATGAATAATTTACAATTAAGAAGCCAAAGAAATTTTGGTTAGTCTGCATGTTTCCTATTTTACCAAATTAGCATATAATAGTATTCGTTTATACGATTTCAATAGTTTTTTTTTTGATTTTCAGATACCATGAAAGAAAGGAAGAAGAAAGGAAACAGTTTACAATTCATGTTTAAGCCAGCGAAACAACAAAATTTGAAATGACAGATTACTTTTAAATTTATTTTTAGTTTTCTGAAAGTGCATTGTATGCTACATTTTTGTTGCATATAAAACAAATTCACTGTCGCAGTTTATTAGGCAGGGTATATTTCGTCATTCGTATTAAGAAACTTTGAAAATTATTTATTAAATTACTTTGTGGTTTTGGGCTTTTTTTTAATAGTTTGGTTTAAGCAAACAATTTGCAGTTTTCTGTAAGCTTTCTAGCAATGTTAAACGTTATAACAACTAAATCTGTTAATTTTTTTTTTCACTCCTAGAAAACATACACAAAAAAACTATACAGGGGATTCATGAGGAAATGTCAATACTTCAGGTACGTAGTCAGGGTCCAAAAATAAACATTAAAGACTATACAAATATGGGTCCGCAAGGCCTTTGTTTCCTAAATACAGGGTGTTAAAGTTTTTATTTAATTTTTCTATTTTTTTAATAAAATCTAGGATAATGTAAACATTGGAGTAAAAATTGGTATTGAAAATTATAAACCTAGCTCATGTTTTGCTGAACATAATTTAAGAGCAATGATTTTATTAAAAATTAAAATACATATTGTTTAATTATACCTTTGTTTTTATTTTTAATTTTGCCATAAAAAAATAAGATGCGTCGTAATTTTTTTGAATCCAAATATCTCGAAAACGGTTGTGGTTAGTTGTCATATCAACTTTTAACAGGTATACCTTTTTGATGTAAAAATGACAAAACAATTATTTAATTTACTTAAAAATATAATACAGGGCCGTACCAAAAAGTTTTGATCGTTCAAAATAGTAAAAATACGTGTAGGTGACACCCTCTACAAGTAAGAGCCGTACTAAGATTAGGTTTAAATCTGTCATACCAAAAAAAAACCCTGAATACCAATTTTTACTCCAATATTTACATTACCATAGATTTTATTTAAAAAATAGAAAACCTAAATAACAATTTTAACACCCTGTATCTCGGAAACAAAGGCCTTGCGGACCCATATTTGTATACACTTTTATGTTTATTTTTGGACCCTGACTACGTATCTGAAATATTGATATCCTCATGAATCACCCTGTATAGAAAAGTGCAAATCGTGTGGCTACAAATCAAACCGTTCTTTTTCTATGGCCTACACTAGAGCCTCACTTTTCAAAGCGCCCTATTTTCATATTAACTTTTATTGCAATAACTTAAAACATTATCGGCCGAGTGATGATCGCGTTGTTCAATTTAGCAATGGACTTAGCAATTGTTAAAAGTTAACGACGGTTTAGAATGTTTAACAAAACGTCATTGTCAGTGTTATTCAACGATTTTAGTAAGCAACCTGTCAAAATCTGACACTTTGTTAAACATTCTAAACCGTTGTTAACTTTTAACAATTGCTAAGTCCATTGCTAAATTTAACAACGCGATCATCACTCGGCCGTTTGAATGTCTTCAAATAAATATATAATTAAAAAAACATTACAGGATGTTCGATTTAAAGAAATATATATTTTGCCGAAATCCTTTTTTGGGCACCCACTACAAGATAACCCAAGTCTTTTTCAGTTTTACTTAATTTCAAATCCCAACTAGCGTTGCCCAAAATCGGTCTTGGTCTTGCAGTCTTTGTCTTGTTTTTGCATTTTCGCTAGACCAAGACCAAGACTAAGCCTGCGAGACTCGCCTGCGTCTCGCAGTAAAGTCAAACTAAGATTTGGGTGTATTTTAGAGTATTTAGTTTCAATGCCGATATTGAAAGACGTTCTCTGGTATCGGTATCAAAACCACGACTTTTTTCATGTAACAACAATTCAATGACTGCAACTTCAGTACTTGCTGTAAGATGTAAGTTGGACTTTATTATGTCTAGGTCAATATAAGCTCAAAAAGTATCTGCTCTGTTGCGTAGTTCTATGGAAAGAGGCCAAGAGAGAATTGCAAGACTTGCGAAAATTTTGCTGCAATTCCGAGACCAAGATCAAGACTGAGAGCGCAATGTCAAGACCAGGTGTAGACTGGCTAAGTCTCGTCTTAGTCTTGCATTTTGACAACACTTATTCTAACTAAAATCTTTGCATATGGTCCATTACCAGATCTATCAGTAATAACTTTACCATATTAGTTTTTTTTACCAATTTTATTAAATTTTGGGGCAGTCGTACAAAATATTTCATAAAACATTTTTCTTTTGGTATTTTCAGTACCATAAACTAGGGGATTAAAACTATTTTTGGCTATCCCCAATAAGTGGGCGTCCATTATAGAAACATTTAAAAATGATAAACTTGTAATCATTTTTTTTTGTGAGAAGCCCCATAACGAGATCAAAATCTTTAAAACTCCAAAACAGACCCTTTTAAAATAGATTAACAAATTTTTATTAGAGCTTATTAAAAGAAATACTAGTTTTAAACCATTAAAGACAAATCTACATAAATCACCAATAATACAACAATATTTAAAAAAGATATAATAATTTTTGCTTAGAAGGGGTTCTAAAAGTGCAGCACCCTATCTGATATCTATCTTTTGAAAATTACATATATTTTACGTCCCTTTGTTCAAGTACCATATTCGATAGGATTACATTTTTTTTTGTTTGAATCCTATTTTATTTTGATAGGAAAAAATAATATGAAACGTTAGGCTAGGCGTAACATTGGGCATGCATTTAACCAAGTTCTTGTAGTATGGACATTGGACGCTCTAATAAAAATGTATATTTTCTTGGCCGTTGGCTAGATCTGTATAAAATAATAATAACCCATATAAACGAATTTAAAAGACTGAGAAATTTTTTATTACTTCTAAATTTTTTTTATTACCCAATGGGTACATTGGACAACTGTAAATGTAGCTACAATAACTTTTAGGAAGAACTATTAGCGATGGTATTTATAGTTCAGGAGCAATTTCAGCGCTTAAATTGTTGAATGATTTTAAACAGATAGTAGAGATGGGAATAATATCGAATGAAATGTTATAGATCGTCACTTACCCACTGCATCAAGAGGTATGCGGTATTAAAATACTACATCTCTATTCCGCTTTTTAACCGCTGAATTGCGTGAGATATAATCATTGAGGTACTTTAATTTTTTTTTTTTTTTAATATATCAAAGATGAATCAAAGACCTCTCGCAATTCACACATTACCGATAGCACGAGAGACAAAAATGTTGATCTGATTTTGGGTTTAAATAATATATTTTATATAAATTTAATATTCAATCAAAAATAATAAAATAACAAAATATTCATGCCTGTGGCCTGTACTATTTAGGATACCATATCCAAAAGCCACGTTTCTTACTAAAAAAGGCATTAACCTAAGAATACTGACAATTTTTACTGTTATGACTAACAGTTTTTAATAAAAAAAGAATTATTTTTTGGGCCACCTTGTATAAAGTAACTAAAATATTCTAAAATATATATATAGTTAAACTTCATAAAGAGCTCTTATAGGGTTTCGTAGAACATTTTCAAAGTTTACAAGGCCTGTCTAAATAGATTACAAAATGAGATATTTACCCTCAATTTTGCTATATTCTATGACATAGTTTTATGTAAAAATTATGGGGAAAAGAGCCAATAGAACCCACTTTGTGTCTGTTTATAAATATTTTATTACCAAAAATTTAAATAAAATAAATCGTATCCGTTCCCAACAAAGTGTAATTTTTCTTATCTCTCTGGTCCTTTTTGGCTTTTTCTTTAAAATATTTTTAATTTTATTAAAAAATCAATAAACATCTTTTTTAGGCACAAATGTAAATATAATTGAAATTTCGTTTGAGTAACGCTTTTCTGAAAATTCTAGAAATTATTTTTTATATTTTATTTTTAAATTAATTTGAATATAGTGGGTAATAATGCGTTTTTAAACCTCTAGAGGTCATAAAGGAGATTGTGGGAGGTCCTTGGTTGAATGGACTCTTTTACTTTAGGTCACTTTGGGTTTTTGAGCAAGACCTATATTTGTTAAGGACCAATATAAGAGCTTTTCATTCTTTTGGATGTCGCATGTTTATTTTATAAGTTATCAAGACCCGGCAAAAATAACAATTACGCACCTGAATTAACCTATCAAAAAGCATTGTTATGGCGATTGTATAATTTATACAGGGTGTCCCAGAATATGTGGGCAATCTCTCGGAATCTAATAGAAAACCTAAAAATATTATGACAAGTTTTCATAAACTTTTTTCCTATGACCCTCCCCTACGGAGATACAGGTACATAACGGACGCCCCTGGATATCGTTTTTGTTTAAATAACTTTTAAAATACTAGGCGTAATTTAATATATTTTTTAATATGATGGTTACTAGATAAGTCTTTTTAAAATGAACCCATTAAATCATATGTGGCTTATTTAGTTTGCCAGGGACGAACTGGCTCTGACACAATAATAGCAATCTTTTTAACACCCTGTATAATAAAGGCTCAACAATATTATTTTTGAATAGCTTTAACCTTAAACTGAAAAAAGGTATTCTTAATTGACATCAATAAAATCAACTTTTTACGAGAAATAAAATATGGTTGGTATTTTTTTTACATTAGACAGGGTGTTTTCTAATTGTACGTGCATATTAAGGAAAGCAATTTTAGGTCCATTTTTAAAGAAAACTTTATACGAACGTATGTCCTAAACGTCTTAAGTTTTGAGATACAGGGTGGTAAAATTTTAAAAAATAAATCATTTATTAATAATATCTGTAACACGACTTTAGATATTTTAATGAAATTTGGGATAAATGTACAATGTATCAAGAAGCATTTTTTAGTATACCACATATTTTTTATTTTCAAAAATGTGGTACAGTAAAAAATGTTTCTTGATCCATAGTACATGTATGCCAAATTTCATTAAAATATCTAAAGTGTTAATACAGATATTAATAATAAATGAGTTATTTTTAAAAAATTTACCACCCTGTATCTCAGAAGTTAAGACGTTTAGGACATACGTTCATAAAAAGTTTCTTCTTAAAATTGATCCAAAAATTGCCTTCTTAAATATTGACGTACAATTAGAAAACACCCTGTATAATGTAAAAAAAAATATGAAACATGATATTTTATTTCTCGTAAACAGTTGATTTTATCGACGTCAATCAAGAATACCTTTTTTTAGTTTAAGCTTAAAGCTATCTTCAGATAATATTGTTAAGCCTTTATCATGCAGGGTGTTACAAAATTGCTATTAATGTGTCAGAGCTAGTCCGTCCCTAGCAAACTAAATAAGCCAAATATGATTTAATGGGTTTATTTTAAGAAGACTTATCTAGTAACCATCATATTAAAAAATATTAAATTACGCCTAATATTTTAATATTTATTAAAAAAAAAAACGATTTTCAGGGTAGGGAAGGCTCGTAGGTTATGGGAAGTTAATATTTTTGGGTGTTCTATTAGATTTTGAGAGATTGCCTACATATTTTGGGACACCTTGTATATACTGGTCTTTAAGTAGAGCCAAAGCTGCTTCAAGTGCAGCGGTATGATTGTATCGTGGACCAATCTACGTTTTCGAAATTTTAAAAATACTTTGAAAGTAAACATTTTTTTTCTGTATGTACTCTACTACTCTACCAGCAAGTATTGTTAATATCCAAAATTTGTAAAGAGTCCATTCTTATGAATTTTATCTACTTTGAATTCTATAAAAATTTGTCCCAACATTCACAAACTTTTTTAGGGTAAGCTCTCGTTCTTGCTAATAAAAACACTTTGAAACTTGTCGAAACTATTTTTTCGACATACAGGGTAAATTTACATTTAAAATAGTCTATTTCTTGTATTAGGTAAAGCAGAATAAAAAAAAATCAATTAAGATGTTTCTATGGATTATTTTTTGGGCAGTTTTGATGCTTTTTATCATTTAAATAACTGTTATAGATTAAATTTAAAGTTATTTAAAAAACACTGATTAGGTTTCAAAAAAAGCTAAGCTCTACATAAAACCTCCCAAAAAATCCAAATTTGTGAATTTAAGTTAGTCCAAAAGTACTGAGAAACTGGATACCTATTTTGGTTTTAAGCCGCACATAGGTCACACCATTTATGTTTAAACTGTAAAAGGGCTAAAAACATATATGTTACAATTAGGCACATTTTGGACAAATATTTGTATAAGTATGGTACCAGGATTATTTGGTAACCACCAATCTTGTAAATGTAAATTATAGATGTTGTACAAAAAATATGTCTACATTCTCTACACTGACTGGATAGTTTTTATAAAAAGTATGAAAAAAATATATAAAAACATAAAATAATATTATTTTTGATGCTGAAACCAGTTGTAGGCATAATACCTATCTTAGTTTTTACATAAAATGTTGAACCTATACCAAATTTGATAAAGACAAGGTTAAGTCTTTTTGTTTTAATGGAAAACAGTTACAAACAATATTTACTATATATATTATATATATATATATATATATATATATATATATATATATATATATATATATATATATATATATATATATATATATATATACAGTATGTCCACGGATAAGGTGTTGAATAGGAAAAACTTTTTTATTTTTGATTTTATCAAAAAAAGCTACTCCTGATAAAAAAATTTGCTACTTCTTAGAGTAAGATTGGGATAGAAACATTTAACATATTATATACGCGGTGTTCAGAAAATTGAAAAAACTTAAAATGGTACCAAAGTAAAGTGCATTTATTTGAGAAGATATGGAAATAAGTTACTAGGAAAACTTGTTCAAAATTAAAGGTTAGTCTCTAATACCAATTTTCGAAAAAATCGGCCTACCTTTATTAATTTTTGATGAAAATCATTTTAATATCAATTAACTTATTCCAAATTAACAACTCATTTTTGTACTAGTAGGCGTTGATAGTGACAAGCTTTATTGACACTTCGCTTTTATAATTCATTAGCCATAGTATCGTCAGCTTTAAATGATTACTCTACAGCAAAAAATTTGATAAAATTGATATTAAAAATTTAAATTGCTATTAAAATAAATTTTACCAGAAATAAATAAAAGTAGGCCGATTTTTTCGAAAATTGGTATTGGAGACTACCTTTTAATTTTGAACAACTTTTTCTAGTAACTTATTTTCATATCTTCTCAAATAAATGCACTTTACTCTTGTACCATTTTAAGTTTTTTCCAATTTTCTGAACACCGCGTATAAAATATGTTAAATGTTTCTATTCCAATCTTACTCTATGAAGTAGCAAAATTTTTTATCAGGAGTAGCTTTTTTCGATAAAATCAAAAATAAAAAAGTTTTTCCTATTCAACACCTTTTCCTTGACATACTGTATATATATATATATATATATATATATATATATATATATATATATATATATATATATATATATATATATATATATAATAATATAAATAATATACATATATTATATATATTATATATATATATATATAATATATATATATATAATATATATATATATATATATATATATAATAAATAATTAAACTAATAGTACAACATTAAACATGTTACTTAAAAAAAATATATGTTAGAGCATGTACAGGATGTCCCGAACTTAGTTCATATTAATTTAGATTCTAATCGTCACAATAAGTTAAAACAAGAAGTCCTCCTTGACATTATCTGAGAAATATTTTCTAGGGGCTTTAAAACACCATAAAAAAAGTAATTCTGAAAAAGCCTTTTGGCTGATATTAATAAATGTTATATTTACGAAGTGTCTCTCAAAATTTTTATTTAGCAGTGTCATATATTTGGTGGGTTTCAAACAAATTCAAATTTTTTATATGTAAATTTATTTCATTTTTTGTAAAAAAACTAGAAAAATCCACCCTTGTTAAGCAAATTAAGTTGCAAAAACGTATGGTAATCAAAAAACAAATAAACATAATTTTAAAATAAAATAACATTTGGGTAAATAAAAATTTTAAACTTTAGTAAAGTTGAAATGATAATATTACCATTTGTTTCGTAAAGTCTTTCGGGAATTTTCTTACTCTTAACATATTGAAATGTACATACTTAAAAATATTGCTCTTTTAAAGAATTCCTCTCTTCTTGATTTAAAGTACTTTTCTGGTAAAAAGAAATATGACATTATATAATTTGTTGAAAAAATGGATTAAACCTTAAAAATACAAAAATGTTTTTGGGTCCACCTAATATTTAATGTCGCTAAGTAACAATTTCAAGATTTAAAAATAAAAAAACCAATGTGACCGTGTAACCCTATTGTACTCAAAAAATTATTTAATGTATTGTAACCTAAATTTTGAATGTAATATACTAAATTAAGACTCCATATGGCCGGACGTCGGTTTTGGAGTCAAATTATTTTAAAATTATTTTCCGTCAATAGGTTTATGAAAATTTGTATTTGATTTCAGCATCAAAAAGTAAAAAGCCACGTCTATCTGTTAATAAAATTGTATATGAACGTTAAATTTGCCATTTTTGTGTATATAAAACAGACTAAATAAAATAATGTAAATTATATAAAGTTGTTTCGTTTTGTTATTCCTACTTACGTTCCCACGTATTGAAATCGAAATGACAATCACTTTACGGTGCAACAAACACTCATTCACTTAAATTCTAAATAAGAGCATAACCTCTTAAAATTGCAATAAAAAACAATGTCACCTACACTTACAGATAAACCAGGTGGTCTAAAAAAAACAAAAGAGTGCAAAGCAGTTTTGTGAAATTAGATCATTTTTATATTAATTTGAAATTAGTCGTAATAATTAGCATTTTGGTTAACCAGGTCATCGACCTACACAACTGCTGCTGTTACTTAAAGTCTATTTAACTCCAAACGTAGTTTTAAAAATAATTTTAATTATCTAAATAACCTCTAAGGTTTAAGCGATGCCATAAACCCACAAATAGCATATCCGCATAATCTGGATGCTACTTCTTATCCTACTAGGACAAACGTCATTTTCCCACACAAATCAGTAGAAAAGGATCTTAATAAATTTACTGCAGACCGTGGGTTTTTGCCATGCAAAAACAACTTTAATAACTTTTGACTGCTAAGAATATTTTAGAACCACCAGGTATATTGGCCACAAAAACAGATATTTTTTCAACCTAAATGCCCACTGAAAGGCTGAAAATGAGTAATAGTTCAATAGTTTTTCTTATGTAAGCAATTAAAAGTAGCAAGGTTGTTTTTGTTACTTGGTAACAGTACTTGTACCTCGTACAGTTATAAAAAAAAAAGCAGGAAAATATATAAAACACATATGTTTTTAAATCCCGTAATATCATAGTTGTATGGGAACAAAGTTATCGTATACGGGGTGTTTATTTAGTGATGAGCAAAACAAGACCAAGACCAAGACCGGGCTAGTCTTGGTCTTGGTCTTGGTCTTGCACCACCGGGTCTTGGTCTTGGTCTTGCTGCAAGAGTCTTGCTGGTCTTGCTTTTTTTGGTAGTAATAATATATCTTTTAAATACTTAAATATAAATCAAGATGGGGACTATATTTTTTGCTTTAAAATTTAAAAATATACCAGTTTTAATCTTAAACGTACATTTAAATTATTTGATTAAAAAGCATATTTTTAATGAAGGCGTTTATTTATTTTGACGAGGGGGAATTAATTTTTTTCCGCCCATAGGCTAATAAATTTTTGCCGCTCTAATATGTCAATATTTTTTGGATGTAAACTACACTAGTAATTCTTGTAAAAAATTATTTAACAAATTTAGCAAAATAAAACATAAGGAAAATTTAAATTTAAACATCTTTAAAACAAACAAATTTCAGGATATTTTTATCTTTTCCAAATTTTAAAAAAATATATTAATTTACCATTACTTTTTTTAAAAAAATTAATCTAAATTTGCCGCCCACAATTTTTTGCCGCCCTAGGTTTCAGCCTACTAGCCTTTGCGTAAATCCACCCCTCCTATAGCGCTATATTTTTTGGTTAAATTAAGGCACGACCTTTTTTTATACATTTTGCATAAAGAAACATTTTAGGATAAGAATTATATAAATTTTCTTAGAAGAAGCAGATAAAATTAAAGAAAAATACAAAACTGTTATGTTGAGCAAAAATACTTTTATTTCAACCAGATGTGAAATATATGTGAAAATAATTCTGATATGTAACCATTGGTTTCGATTCAAAAAATTATTAAAAAAATTTTCAGTTTATATGAACTTTTTACCTTTAAATTGTTTAAGAATTTGTCGTACAAAGTTTGTAGAAATACTTTATAAACAATCTGCAGATACAAGGGGCCAATAGTGTGACAAATGATATCTCCTAAATCGTCCATTATGGTGAAAACCAAACATACAAAAATTATAGACAAAAAGGGCATAAAATGTAAAATTATTTTCTATTCCAGATTTTTTCTATTAATCCACTGCCACTCAAGAAAACTCCCTTATTTTTAGCTTTTCCCCAAAATAAAAAATTTATGGCAAAAATCAATTTAGAAAAAAACGCCACCCTGTATATTATGCGGGAAATTGTTGTTATATAGGAACAATGTCGACGTAGATTTTCGACGAAGTGATTTTTACAATCCATTTTAAAAAGTATTCCTTTATCCATGCAATATTTTATATTAACCATTTCTTTCACATTATCTTAATTTTGAAGCAATTAATGGTCCACCTCTTACAGTGTGAAAAAAAATAATGTATTTTTGGATTTTGAAGATTTTTTATCCACCCTGTAAGTGGCATTACTTAATAGGTAATTAAAAAAAAACATTAAAATTATAAAAGTAATATTCAGCTTCCATAACTTTTGTACCCCTAGTTTTTCTCTGTCGTAAACGATTTCGGGGATGTCAAGCTTTGTCGGACCATTGAGTCACCATCTCATTATTTTGAAACATGATATTAAATTTATTCGTTATCGTTGTAAAAGAACTATAGAACTAAAAGAACAAAGTAATCGATTTAATTATTATTTTATTTAAGAAACTCTACTTATTAAATAATCCCTCTTTTTACAGTTCTTGACACAGTTTTTGTCATGTCTGTATGAAAAAGCCTTGTATATTAAATATAACAATAAAATATTAAATATCAAAAAAAGTTGCAGAAGTGCAAGAGTCTTGCAGGTCGGTCTTGGTCTTGCGTAGTCTTCTAACCTCGGTCTTGGTCTTGGTCTGGTCTTGCACCCGTCTTGGTCTTGGTCTTGCAAGGAAAGGCAGTCTTGGTCTTGGTCTTGCTGCAAACCAAGACCAAGACCCAGACCAAGACCAGTCTCGCTCATCACTATGTTTATTTAGGAAAAAAAATTAGGGACAGAGTTTTTTGTAGAAAATTTTACGAAACGCTTTTTTTCCAAACTGCATGTTTTAAAATTGATAAAAGCTATAGGAAAAAAAAAAAAAAAAAAAAAAAAAAAAAAAAAAAATATATATATATATATATATATATATATATATATATATATATATATATATATATATATATATATATATATATATATATATATATACAGAGGTTGATGAAAATGATTATGCTTACAATTTTGATGGGCGATAGTGGAGCTCAAAACAAGCCAAAAAAACAAAAACACATAGGTCAAAAGTTAATTGTTTTCAAAATGTGGCCTTTCAAAGTTCAAAAAATTTATCAACAGCGCGCCCACTTCATCACTCATCGAATCAAGCGTTGAACGTTTTTTGCGAGATTTTACATATTTACACTTTTTTTTAAAGAGATGTTTATTTACATTTTATTTGTAATTAAAATTAATTGTACTTACCACACACAAAATTAAGCTTAGTATTTTCGGTTGACAATACCGTTTTGAAAACTCTTTGAGCTGCTAGATCAGCATTATGGTCTGCTTCCTCGGAAATTATTAACATATCGGCTTATTCCCGGTTTAAAAACATTATTTTGAACTTTAGGGCACGAAATAAAAGACGGACAAAATTACTGCAGCGACTAGACATAATACAAAGTGACTACCATTGCGAAACTCTAGCGCTGTTCCAATTGTTTTTTAAATGTTTAACTGGGAAACATTATTTTTTAAAATTATTTAATTTTAGACTGACACATTTAACACTTAGTTTTTATTAACCAATGAATCTCCCGATGAACGATTAAGACGAAAGTTGCCAATTTTAAACGTTTCAGAAATAATTGCTACCAAGTTTATAACTGTGAAATCGTTTAGACAAAATTCTGTCAAGTTTTGACACATATTCATAGAACTTTTGATTTGTTTTGAACTCCATATCGCCCATTAAAATCATGAGCATCATACTTTTTAAAACTGTATATATATATATATATATATATATATATTATATATATATATATATATATAATATATATAATATATATATAAATATTATATATATATTATATATATATATATATTATTATTTATATATATATATAAAATATATATATATATATATTAATATATATAAAAAAAACATACTAAATCGACTAAATAACTCGATGACAGTTGGCAAATGACTTAAGTTTGTACTGTTGCCACTAGAAGTCTAGTTATTTTAAGGTAATTTTTAAAAATACCAATACCTAACTGAAGCCAGTGTGACTTTTATTTAAGGGTTTTTTCATAATATCCGGTTTGGTACTTACAAAATCAAAATTTAGGAAAATACTCTATTTTTTATTTAGTTAAGCAAACTATATTCTATTTTCCAAACTTAAAATTAATTTTTACTATGGTGCTTTAATTTGCAAGAAAAACTTCTCGCGCCCTTCAGTTGTTAAATAACAAAGTATAATACTCTTACGTTTTTACCAGCATTTGTATATATGCTTTTTACCAATATTTAAAAAACTAAAACTAATTGTTTTGAAACTACACAATAAGAATTTTTCTCTTCATAAAGACATCTAAATAAAACTTCACTAAACACAATTTTATATACTGACTTCATACACCAAAATAATTTTTTTTTTAATTTGTTGTACTGTATAAAAATAATCAATTCAGTCCTGGTACATTATTACTAAAAATCACCAGCATCCTAATATTTTTTACTTTTTCTAATAAAGTTTATTTCACATTTTACTGATAGAAATTGTTATGTGTCTTTCTATTGAAGTACATTTATAAAACCTGGGAACTACTAAACTCTATTCGATGTGTTTAAAATTTTATATTAAACATTTACAGTCATGTCTTTGTTTTTAATCTTTTCCTAAACATTCTTGAGCGACATTTATGAGAGTGCTAACCGCCTACAATGATTTTTTAACAAGTTGCGCCTTGAACTTTACTAAATTTTCCTTTGCATATTTCATCGGTTTTTTGCTGAAATGTATACCGAGGATATCAAAAAAGTACAAAATCAGTAAATAAATTATAACGTTTATACCAAGCTTAACGAGGCATAAAGTTAATAATAATGTTCATATTTTTAAATGTCGCCTTTAATGCTATTAGTTGAAATTCTTTAGTTAAAGGGCACACTATATTATAAATTAATAATAAATATAATAAAATATTGTCACTCATTACTTTAACAATATTATCATCATGTCGTTTATCGAAGAAAAGGATTTTCTTAGTATAAAACTTAATCGTAGTTAATAACTTTTTTTTAAATAATGTTATTTTATTACTAAATTAAAAGAATAAATTATATATCTTGGTGTATCACCATCTTTTAACTGGTAACTATCTCCAGGCTTCCTCAGGTGTGTTTATATTGAAATTAATAAACAGTTAAACTTAAACTTTTCAGTGATTTTTTTGAACCACCCTATAGGCCTGCCCAAAAATGTCCCGTTTAAAAGATGTTTCTATTGATCTTAGAAACAACATACTTAAATTAAAAAAAAAATCGTTTGAGAGCCAGAATCTCATGTTATGTGTGCCGTGTCCTTTATGGAAAAAGTCACACAGCCAAAAAAAAATAGTGACAATTTGTTTTTTTTTTGGCTTAAAATCAAAATAATATGCTATAAATAATGTCAACATTTCTTATTTCATGTAAGAGAAATATTTGGTGAAAATTTAATTATTGCTTACATTTTAATACTATAAAAATCTTAAAATAATTTGTTGTCCATTTTTTTTAAATATATTTTTTCTTTCGGGGTGATATGTACTGAAAAAAAAAATTAAACTCAGTGGTCTATAAGACATACGGCAAAATTCATAAATGACAAATTATTTTGTTATGCCAGGTACATTTAGTATGTTTACAAATGATGATAGTGAGTTTATTGATTTTAAAGTTTTCTGAAATAACCTCACCATTAAGCAAAGGCAACCAAGTATTATTGAAATTTACTGATATTAATCCTACACAGTTATCTTTAATTAATAATATGAAAGCACTTTATTTACTTTACATTTTTTTGAAGAAGTTTTCTTTGCTAAAATACTAAAAATGTATTTTATGATAATTATCCAAGACACATTATAGGAATAACTATGTGACGTGAAAATTAGTTAATAACACTGTCACAAAAAACTAAGCTCTTATTTACTTAAATATTAGGTAATTTTAATTTTAAATATTGTTTAATTTAGATTTTTAGGTTAATTTCATATCTTGAAAACGGTGACCGACTTGTCACCGAAACGTTGATATTTCTTTAATTTTTAAAGAGTTTTTTATTTCTTTTTTAAATGATCTGCAAGCTCGTAAGGGTAATTTGATAAAAACACTGTGTATCGTTGGGTGTGGTTCGGAATTCACATTAAACTGAAAGTCCTGTCTGAATGACACTAGCCAGACGTTAATGGGGAGGAATAGTCGCCGTGGTAGTACTACCGCATTGTCTAAAAGGTGCCGTGAAAATGCCTTATTTACATATTTCGGTACCCGGCACCCACGGTACCTAATACTCGGGCTTTGCACAAGCCTTCGTGTGCTGTGATAAAGATTACAGTTAAAAGTAAAAAATTAACCTATAAACTTTTAGAACAACCCATATACGCAAATGGCTGTTTATGTTTTAGAAATAAATCATAGGTATGTCTGAGACCGATTATCATCTAACTTTTTGCAAGTTATTTTTCATCCGAGCAAAGCAGTTGACAGCATGAACGCTTAACTCTTACACTCCCTTACTGGGTGTTCTTTATAGTATTACAAAGAAAAACATGTTTTATGTTCGGTGTCAGATAACTACCTATGGCATTAAATTTAATTTTAAACTAGATATGCGAGTGGTAACAACAAGAGAATCATTTAACCCTACTTGTCATTTTGTTGTTTTTCTTTTTTAAATAGGTTCTATAAATCAAGAAACATTGGGTGGGTAATAATTTGCAGTAAAAATTATGCGACACATAATTATTAACCTAACCAACAATGTAGACGAGATACAGCAATCTAAATGATTACTTTGTGGGAAAAAAAATGCACTATAGTATATTGGGTTTCTGACTGGTACAAAAACAAGAAAGACAAAACAGACTTACGTGTATTTTACCTACATGTTTTCTTTTTTTTATGATTAATAATACAAACATTGTTGATTGTACAGGGTTTTTGGCTATATTTTGAACGGGGTCTACACGTGTTATCTTTAGGAATATTTAAAAAAGTTAAATACAAGAGTTTTATGGTTTTATCTGAACCGCTAGGATTTGCTAAGAAAAGAAACAAATGATAAACGACAAGTTGACAAATGAACATCAACTTTCTTATTTTTAATGCAATGCCCTATATATTTTAACCTATTACAATAGACATTTTTTTTTCTGATTTCAAAAATATATAGTTTGCCTATGTTTGCATTAACCGTTTTTGCAATATTTAAATTTTTAGAATTGAATATTTTATTATTCAGACCTCTTGCATCTTAGCTAGTTACGCGAAGTGGGCTTTGATAAAATACCTATATTATTAAACAAAACAACAAATATTACAGTCATTGTCACCGCAATAAAGTCTGTCAAATTTGATAACATTAAAGAGTTGGGAAATTAGATTTCTTTATTATGGGTTATTCCGAACAAGAGACGTTAGATATAGTTAGAGTTTATTATAGATTTAATAATTTAAAACTGGCACGAAATCAGTATCTAAGAGAGTATCCTCAAAGAGTTACTCCATGCAAAACAACGATCCATTATATTATTAAAAATTTTCAGCAGAGAAAAACTGTTTTTAGGAAAAAAAGAACTATAAGCAAGAAAAAAGGAGCAGGATTTGGAGGTTTTGATATATTTTCAAGGTAAATATAACAGTATTAAAAAAAAAATTAATGTTTAATAGCTACGTTTTTATATTTTTAGAAGATCCAGAAAGATCTATACCAGATGTTGCCCGTATTGTTAATAAATCTTGGTGGAAAATTTATGAAATTTTAAATTATTACCATTATAAATTTTTACCGGTTCAAAACTTAACTGAGGAAAATAAAATGCGAAGGACCGAGTTTTGTCAAGAAATGTTGATAAGAATACAACATGACCCTAACTTTCTAACAAAAATTGTTTTTACAGACGAGGCGACTTTTACAACTGCCGGAATGTTTAATCGCAAAAATAAACATTTTTGGGCTACCAAAACCCTCAAAAAAAACAAGTTGTGAAAATTTAAGGGCGAAGATCTGTCAACGTTTGGTGTGCAATGTATAAAAATAGGGTTTTAGGTCCTATAATATTTGAGGGGAACATGAATGGTCAAAAATATTCAGGCTTTTACAAAATGACATAGAGAACCTTTGGAAGAGTTGCCAGTAATTAATTATAACCAGATTATATGGCAGCAGGACGGAGCTCCTGCTCATAATGTGGTTCAGGTAACAGAATTTCTTTAAAAATAAATATAATTTATGGATTGGAAGGCACGGTCCAATACATTGGCCACCCAACAGTCCGGATCTCTTCCCGTTGGATTTATTTTTGTGGGGTTATTTAAAGAATAAAATATACTATAATAGATGTCACACTTTAGAAGAACTTACTCAAAAAATACTAACAGAGATTCGCGAATTAAACCATTTTAATCTACAGTTTATACTAGATGCGATTAGACATAAATTGAAAAACAATATTCAGGATTGCTTTAATAACGGTGGCAGCTGGGTCGAATAAGTTATGTGTTTATGGTACCTAATTATGTAATTTTAAATTAAATGATTATTTTAGCTATTTTTAAAATGTTGTTTTTTTAACAATATAATTAACTTCCTAACTCTTTTATTTTATCAAATTTGACAACTTTATTGGTGACAATGACTGTAATATTTGTTGTTTTGTTTAATAATATAGGTATTTTATCAAAGCCCACTTCGTAACTAGCTAAGACGCAATGGGGCTGAATAATAAAAAATTCAATTCTAAAAATTTAAATATTGCAAAAACCGTTAATGCAAACATAGGCAAACTATATATTTTTAAATCAGAAAAAAATTGTCTATATGTTAAAATATATAGGGCATTGCATTAAAAATAAGAAAGTTGATGTTTATTTGTCAACTTGTCGTTAATCATTTGTTTCTTTTCATAGCAAATCCTAGCGGTTCAGATAAAACCATAAAACTCTTGTATTTAACTTTTTTAAATATTCCTAAAGATAACACGTGTAGACCCCGTTCAAAATATAGCCAAAAACCCTGTACAAAAGTTTCACAATGGATTTTCTTTTACTGTTTTACATAAATGAATCAAGTCCCTTGAGCTTCTTGGTGGATCCTAAATCATTGCCATTAACATGTCCAAGCCATTTTGACCAGGTAAACTCTTTTTCTATAGTCAATCGCCAAAATTTTAAACATTCGACTGCAAAAAACACCTGGTGACTACGCTAGTTTGGGACCCAACAATATAAAAAGTCAGGTTGGCGGCAACATACTGGACGAGAGAACAGACCAGATGGTTCCCCAATACTCATTCAACAAAAACTTCGAGGTAAAAATTCCAGATCGAAGTGACTGACAGCAACCCGATCTCCCCGGCACGGTTGGAGACATCAAATGGTATACGGATGGTTCCACAACCGAGCAGGGATCTGGAGCGGGCGTGTACAGTAAAATGAGGAATTCAAAATTCTCCATTCCACTAGAAAGACACCGTTTCGTATTTCAAACGGAAATATATGCTTTTCTGCACTGTGCAAAAGAAAATAACAGGAGGGCTTTTAAAAATAAGCGGATCTGCATAATAACAGACAGCCAGGCATCACTAGGGGCACTAGTAATCCCCAAGGTAACGTGCAAGCTGACAAGGGAATGCCAAAAAGAACTGGAAGTCCTGGGAGAACGCAATAGGGTAACACTCCCGTGGGTACCAGGACATTCGGGGAGAGAAAGCAACGAAAAAGCGGATGAGCTGGCGAGACAGGGATCGTCCACACCATACTTTGGACCAGAACCTGCCTTTGGAGTGACCAAAATCACAGCACGAGGGCAAACCAGGGAATGGATCCGAAAAAAACACGAGGAATACTGGGGGAACCTCGGTGGAATAGGATATGGAAAAAGCTTCAAAAGGGGCCCATCCAAAAGAATCGAAGGAAGAACTACTCAGACAAGGTAGGAAAGAGGACACCTACACAAGATAGGCTCATACAATGGGGACCCAAGTTGCAGAATGTGCGACAAGGGGAAAAAACAGTCCTGTGCGAATGTGTAGCGTTGAATCACAAAAGACACGCATTATTTGGGCAAGCGAAAATGAGTCCACAGGAATATATCAACCAACCAGTCTCGGGGTTATACAGACTTATAGAAGGAACAAGACTAATGGGAGGATTGGTATAAAAGATAATGGCAGATTAGGCACAAAAAGTCCAAGAGGCTACGCTGCCTCCGGCAGTGAATCAAGACGGCTCCCAGGGAAGAAGAAGAAGAAAAAACGATGTATATTTGTTATTATACATAGATGGTCACTCATTTAGCTATATATACCCCAAGGCGTATTACTAGCACCAACTCTATTTCGTATTTATCGTATTTATATGACGGTCCTTTTTTTACAATTGATTCCATTATTTATAGTTTTGCTTATGATAAATTTATCTTTTTAAGCTCATCTTTTTACCTGATTTAGAAAACTAAGCGCAAATTAAAGCTTTTTTTTTCAGAACTTTAAAAATATTGAATTGGGTCCAATTGTGTTTAGTTTAATGCTGTAAAGGCCCAATTATGTTTGCTGTTGCAAAAGAATCTATTAATTTACATCTCATATGCGTGACTGGTCAAGTCCTGTAAAACAAATAATAATTTTACCTTGTGGGCGTTACCTTTAAGAATATCATCTTAAATAGCCTTCACCCATTACATCCGGAGCTTCCAAAAAACGTGGATTTTCTTCCCAAGCAAAAAAAGTTGTCCCTCCTTTAACCTGTATACTCTATTCTTTTCAAAACTGATCGCGCTTGAGATGATATTCTAATGTCTAGAAAAAGGCCGCTTTTACAAAAAAAAATCCGTTTTACTCAGTGACCTAACTCTAAAAGGAAAGCTTCCTCCTTCCTTCTGCCCTCCGACGAGCTTCAAGATACTTGTTTTCTTTTATAGGTATATCCACAGCTTTTGTATGGAAAAATAAACGGAGAATAGTTTTTTTGCAGGTTCCTATAGAGCAACACGAAGCCACTCTGTCCATCCTGTTACAGTCCATCTGATGACGTGCCGAACCTGCTCCATGCAAGCCTCCAAATCATTCTGTCCAGTAAAAAATAATCTCTTACTTTAAAAACAATTTGGTGGCCAAAACACATAGTATGTAAGGCCAAATAGCCCAGATTTAAAAAAAAACAATTTGTTTCTTAACAAAACAAATACCATAAAAAAATAGTAAAATCTTAAACTTTTAAATGTATAAATCTATTAACACTGTAGCATACCTTTTAATTAATTTTTAACTATATGCAAATTTAGACATTGACAAATTTATCCATTTTTTGTCATTTTAATAAGAAAATAGAAGGACTTGAGTAAGCTTAAGCCCGAAGATTCGCCCATACCTAAACACACTCTTGTTTATTTCAATGCATTGTTCGTTTTTCAAGGCTAATTGACCTCGAGTAGATCCGTTTCCTTTTTTATTTTGAACGGACATCACGGGCTATCTAAACTTGTCTAGTTCCTGCGATTTTGATCTCGCGATTGATGCACTCGCATTAACATCGAGGTCTTCTTGTTGCTGCAACCTCACTTGCGAAATTAGTGTTGATTATTTGGTAACTTCATTTTCTATAGGAATTTTCTTTTATATCTGAATTTCTGAATATGATAAAACTTGGCGCAGGAATTTTAAAAAGATAGCTAGAATAAAACAGATATGGTATATAAAAATCATTTGTGGTGTTTTATCTTAGAAAACGTAATTAATTTTTTTAAGATGGTACGCGGCAATATGATTAAGGCCAAGTACACACCCACATCTTAATACGACTCCACATTGGTACTTTAAATAAGCGCAATGTAAGAAATTTCTTAAGGCAATCAGAGACAGGATATGTAAGGAAATGGCGAGTTACCTTGGTTGGAAGTAGTATTAACTTTAGTCAAATTAAATTGAAGAAATAGGATCAATTCTGAGTGAACTTAAAAATTAGGTTTAATTGTTCAAGAATCAATTTATTCTTACTTCTCGTTCGAGCCAGAAAGTATTTATTTTTTTTTTGTAAAAAATCACAAAAGAAATTCAATAAAAAATTAAGCGTCATTTCACTTTTGGTACTTTTTTTTTAAGTAGGAGAAGAGTCAACTATAGCCTATTTTTTTTAAATTGCTAGTATATGTTGATAGTATAACCACAAATAATATTAATTGTAATAAAACTACTCTTTAATTTTTATGATTTTTTAAAAAGTCCTTAATTTTGACTTTAAATGACTGGTTGGGTTGGTGATAAAATTTACACAAATTATAGTTCTTAAGTACATGTTTCTAGAAAAAAAAATTCTTATGTATTGTACTGAGAACAACATAAAGCATATTAAATTAAGTTTAAAAGCGCAATCTGAAGCAGCTTTAGCAGCCTATTAGCACACTGGCAGCATTTTTAGTGTGCCAAAAAATATCGCGCTTAATTGTCATTTTTAAGGTGTTATAATTTTTTTTAGCACAATACGTAGAAATTTTTTTAGAAACATAAAAATAGGAACACTAATTTGTGTAAATTTCAGATTTTTATCACTAACCCAATCGGACTTATTTAAAGTGAAAATTAGGGATTATTCAGAAAAACGATTTTTAAAAAAATCATAAAAAATATAGGGTACTTATATTACAATTAATATTATTTGTGGTTATACTATCAAAATATACCTTCAAGCAAAAAAAGGAATCCGACTGTATTTGACTCTCCTACTACTAGAGAAAAATTTGCAAAAAGTGAAATTTCGCTAGATTTAATATTCAATTTGTCCTGTGATTTTTACATAGAAAGAAAGGATAGGTAAATAAACTAATGAACCTGTATTTTTCCTTACGAATAAACAAAAAGGTTATGTTTTATCCATCTAATATAAATATTTTTAGAGCTATGAATGTTTTTGTAAACCTTTACAATAGCAAAATTGTGTGCACCGAAACCAAAATGACCGCCATCAATAAACTGATTGAG
Organism: Listronotus oregonensis; assembly: GCA_019359885.1. NCBI lineage: Eukaryota > Metazoa > Arthropoda > Insecta > Coleoptera > Curculionidae > Listronotus > Listronotus oregonensis. The sequence goes on from JAHBCN010000004.1 coordinate 211,524, forward strand.
TTAAAAATTTAAAAAATTGGTTTTTAAGTCTTGAGATATAGGAAAAAACCCAAAAAGTTTCATTATTTTTTAAAATGGTTAAACAACCAACCCTGCATCACTTCAAATGGAATGACCCTCCTAATAGATTAACCTGAAGTGCCACTTTTATACATACCTTTACGGTCCAACTGAATAAGCGCCGAATTGTCCACTTTGTTTATTTCCTCATACCTAGAGTGGCTAGCTAGTAGAGGTTGCGTCCCTTTGAGAAGATAGCCATTTGCGTCCGTTTGAGAACATTTACCTTATTGGTCAAGAAATAGGTGGTCGCTTATTGGTTAGAAAGGCGTGGTGTGACGTCATACAGTGTTACGTCAGCGTGGTTGCGTTATCGGTATTACGTCAGTCGTGACAGCCATGTATTTTCAAATAACAGCACTTTCAAATAACAGCACCGTTTTTCGAAAAACGGCACTGTATTTTCAAATAACGGTACTGTATTTCAAATAACGGCACCGTATTTTCAAATAAGGCCACCGTTTTTCAAAAACGGTGCCGTTATTTGAAAATACAGTGCCGTTTTAGAAAAAGGTGCCGTTTTTCGAAAAACGGTGCTGTTATTTGAAAAATACAGTGCCGTTATTTTAAAAATACAGTACCGTTTTTGAAAATACAGTGCCGTTATTTAAAAAAACAGGGCCTGTTATTTGAAAAAAACAGTGCCGTTTATTAGAAAAACGGTGCCGTTATTTAAAAAACAGGGCTGTTATTTAAATTTTAAAAACAGGGTGTTATTTAGAATAACAGTGCTGTTATTTGAAAATACAAGGCTGTTATTTGGAAAAACAGGGCTGTTATTTAAAAAACAGTGCTGTTTTTTAAAAAACAGTGCTGTTATTTGAAAATACAGGGCTGTTATTTGAAAATACAGGGCTGTTATTTGGGAAAACAGGGCTATTATTTGAAAATACAGTGCTGTTATTTGAAAATACATGGCTGTCACGACTGACGTAATACCGATAACGCAACCACGCTGACGTAACACTGATATGACGTCACACCCCACGCCTCTTTCTTAACCAATAAGAGCGACCCACCCCTATTTCTTGACCAATAAGGTAAATCTTCTCAAACGGACGCAAATGGCTATCTTCTCAAAGGGACGCAACCTCTACTTAGGCTATGGAACGTTCTACTTATAGACATCAACGATATTGCGTCGAGTGGTTTTGATGATCATTATATTTCGCTTTTTGCGGATGATACAGCAGTCGTATTTGCCGCAAATTCATTTGAAAATTTATCTTAAAATGCCTGTAGTGCTGTTTCTTCGGTTCAGAACTACTGTGAGACAAATGGCTTAGTGTTAAATGATAGTAAAACTGAACTGATCTGTTTTAGTTTGCGAGATTTAAATAAAAGTCTTTTGGTCAGATTAAATAGTCAAACTATTGAACAGACAAACGTTGCGAAATTCCTAGGGGTGTTTATCGATTCCAGGCTATCCTGGAACCATCAGATTGACTATATCTTAAAGAAGCTTTTTTATCTTGTTTTGTTCTATGGCAATTACGGACTAAAATAGATATTAGTCTTTTAAAATTGTATTACTGTTCAATCATGCCTGAATCACGGAGTCTTAGTCTGGGGAAACTGTTGTAGAGCAAAGGAAATTTTTATACAACAAAAAAAGATTATTAGAACAATGACGTTTAAAAGACGAGCTATTTTTTGTCAAGACCTATTTTCACGACTTGAAATTCTGACTTTTCCTTTTCTTTTTATATTCAATTGTTTAGTTTATGCACAGTCGAAATTAAAATCAAATACCCAACCCCGTGAGCTAAGTGAGCAGTACCATTTAAGAAGAACCTGTAATCTGAATATTCCTCGTCACAGATTGACAGCAGTAGGTAAAAGTCCTTTAATATTACCCATTAAACTCTCTAATAAGCTGCCTATTCATATCAAAGAAATTAATAACTGTCAAAAGTTTAAATCTGTAGTTAAAAAAATATTATTAGACAAATCCTTCTACTCCATAGATGAATTTCCAAACTACAGTTTTTAGTTTTCGTTTTTAAATAATTTTTTTAATATATTTGACCTGTTAATATGATAGGACTGTAGTTTAAAGTATCTTACTTTTATTCTTGTCAAACACACACAGTGGTTATTTATAGGTTTAAAATTATTTAATGGTCAACTGCGTATGTTTATGTTTGTAATATTTTTATTTATCTGAATGTATCTGTGATTTTTTTTTGTATATTTTTACATTTTTTAAAAACATTTATGTATATTTTTAAATTGTGTTATATATTTAATACTTTAATTTTAAAGTCAGATTGGAAATAAATGGTATTTATTTATTTATTTCCCTTCAAATCTGCAAATTTTTAATTATTGTGTCAATAAGCTTCCTCTTACTTTACTTAAGAGACCCACGTTAGTACTTAGGCCTTAAGCCTTTAGGACTGTTTCAAGAAAATGCCCTATATGGGTTTGCGGTTTATTTATGGCATTCATTTCCCATATGAAATTAGGAGTACCACGTCTGTGTTGCATTTAAGGTAACATTACGTATAAAAAAAAACTCTTACCACCAGCCACACAATAAATGTTTTAAACATTCAAGGATTTGAACCAGTTTTAAATTTCTCAGCTTTGATAAAAATGGAATCTGGTAATTTTACAGTATGCACAAAAGTAGTATACTAATGATTAGTAGCTTTGGATTTTAAAAGTGTTAAAATATGCTGCGCGGAACTAATCAAAACCAACCAACTCACTGACCATATAAACGCCAGCTGTCAAAATAAAAATTAACAATGAGTATTTCCAAGTAACCTTTTCAAACAACTTAGGGTATTTTATAAGTACGTAAAAACCAAAAAATGTAGGTGATTGTAGGGATTATGATTGACGTCTTATTCATTTAATAATTTGTAAAGCATTCATTACCCGTTTTGTACATTGACGTTGCTGCAATGATAGACTTGTTTTTGCCTAAAGCGAATTCAATATAAATACGTAACGACCCACTTAATGATATTATTAATGTGTACATTCCCAGTTCGATTAAAAGGTTATCCTAAGTCCAGGAAGCAATATAGATCGTTTGAATGAATTAGACTCTTAACATGGCAACATCAAAATAGTGTCCGCAAAAATTTTTACCCTACATTGTCACCCAGACCTAGTTACCCAGCGATTTGTTCGAAATCGGTTCGTTGAAAAAAAATGTTTTAGTTAAAAAGTGTTTAAAGTAGATTATTTAAATTAAAATATGACATATACAGGGTGTGCCGTAAATGAGATAATGGATATAACTTTTATTTTTGTAATAGAATATTTTCAAGTTTTTAAACTCTTTTACTTATTCTACATCGATATTATGTACTATGTCCTATACTTATTTTACGCCGTTTCAGATTTATTAAATAATTTAGGTATTTAATGGGATTTGATAAAATACTTAATAATTACTTCGCCACCTGCTTCGTTACAAGTTTAAATTGTCCTGGTATCCAATTTCGATAACTTAGTTTGACACCAAATGTCAAATGATAATCAAACAAAATCAATTAATTTACTAAGTATACCGTCTTTATACACTTTAAGTGAATACATAGACATATTGCTAATTTATGGAGCTACGGCATTATACAGAGAGCGATTTCCGGAGAGAGCAACCCCATCGCCAAGAACATTTGCGAATGTAGAACAAAAACTTCGAACGGGTGCTTTTCCCAGCCCAAAAGGAATACAGCAGTTGCGTCCTATAAGAGAGAAAAATAACATTATTAATGTACTTGCTTTTGTTTCTATCCATCCTAACACATCATTTCAACGAATTTCAGATGAGACGGATATTACCAAATCATCAGTTCAACGCATTTTATCCGTACATAATTTATCTGGTACACAATTTGCGTAACACCGATTACAAAAGAAAAATTTAATTCATTGCTTGGATATCTGTGAAGATACACGATGATCCGAACTTTTTAACACAAATTACGCAATTACGCGAGACACATTTTCAACAAATATGGGGAATAAATGTTTGGTGCGGAATTTTTAAGAGCCGGATAATTGGTCCGTATTTTTATGAAGAGACATTAAATGGAAAAAGGTATTTGAGTTTTCTTAGAAATATCCTACCGGAGCTCTAAGAAGATATTCCACTGCATGAATATTTGTGGCGGCAACAGGATGGAGCCTCGCCCCACAACTTAGCTGAAGTATCATTTTATTTGGACAACGAATACGGAGAGAAATGGATAGGGAATCGGGGTCCAGTCAGGTGGCCAGTTAGGTCACCGGACCTTTCACCTTTAGATTTCTTTCTATGGGGCCATTTAAAACAAATTGTTTATGCGGAGAAGCCTAATAACTTGGAAAAATTAAAAATCAGAATATCCATTGCCTGCCAAGAAATTCCCCCAAAAGTTCTTATAAGCTCCCGTACGACACCTTTTTGAGAAGGTATCAGTTGTGTCAAATTGAAAGTGGTCATCAATTTGAACATCTTTAGTAGTTGACTATTGTAATTTAATAAATCGTTGTTAACCTATTGTCATTTTAAATCGCAAAAAGTAAATACTTTTCAATAAATCGAAAACGGCTTAAGGTAGATATAGGACATAGTACACACAAATTGATGTAGAATTAATAGAAGACTTCGAAAACTAAAAAATATACGGGTGTTTCATTACAAAAATAAAAGTTATATCTATTATCTTATTTATGGCACACCCTGTATATGTTTTATTTTAATTTTAAGAATTAACTTTTAAAACTGAATACTTTTTATCTAAAACAATTTTTTTTTCAACGAACTGTTTTCGAACAAATATCTGGGTAAATAGGTCTGGGTGACCCTGTAAATAGTCAAAGTTAATTATCCCGAATTTGACTAGTACATAAATTAACATATACAAAGAAATTAATAAACATGTTCTATGGTTTTGGGGCGGATTCATTTTTCAATATGTTTTCGTTAGGTCACTTCTCTGAAAAATTTCTAAAAAATGGGACCGTTTCAGTCCCACAGTCCTATTGACCCCTATGAACTTGCAGATCGCCTAAAACAAAAAATTCAAAAAACCTATCTACGTTTCGGTTGCAAGTCGGCCACCGTTGTCAAGATGGACTGAAAAAAAATAGAGATTAAAACTAAATTTAAAGAAAATTTTGGTTTAAAAAGTTGGGAAATTCAGAATTTCCTAACTTTTTAAACCAATTTTTGTTATAATTTAGTATTAATCTTGAAAACCATGCTGAAATCTGAAGAATTGGTGTTGCTCTGCTAATAGAGAAATAAAAAAAATAGTTACCATGGCATTGAATGAAATAAAAAATCCATGTCCCTATTTAAAGTAATAAAGTTATTATGGGTTTTTAAAAAATGAAACACCGTTTCATTTTTTCCCTAAGAGCATAAAAAGAAATGTAAGCTTGTTTTTCCAGAAAAATTAGAAACAAAGCTGTAAAATATATATAACCAAACTTCCTAAAAATTGTTTTTTTTTTGGTATATCTCCGAAAATATTAGATATTTTGTAATTTTCTTGACTCCGTTTAGCTCACGGCTAAGTTTGCCCAAATTTGAATAACCTCGTATGTCTTAACAATTACAAAAGTCCAGTGATAAGCATCGAATTTGAATTACACCCTGTATATAACAGCACCCAGCAATTTTTATTATTTGCGGATAAAACATAATTTTTGAAAAATATAGATAACTTTTACAAAAATTTTTTGAAATTAGAGGCATCTAAAATATTTGCATAAGAAAATTGTTGAGTGAAAATTTTTTAACAGGTTATGGTTAAACAAAAACATAGATGGTTTTACGAAATCTGAGATTTTATGATAAAATTTGATCAAATTTACAAAAAATATAGAATCAGAGGATTTGCTTTTAAACTTAAATTTTTCTTTGGGGGCGCTGCAAAAAAATCAACTTTTTTCGCAAATTCCAAAATGAAAAATTTCTTTACAAAACTAAGACCAATAGCATCTTACTACTTAGATAAAAAAAAAATGAAAATTTTGGAGCCGCCCCTGGTACACGCTGTACAATATTAAATTAAAAGTGGATCAGCCAATCGGTTATAAAAAAAAAATCAAGAAATTTCCAGATTTTTTTAAATATTTTTTTCAGCAATCTTGAATGAATGATGATCTTGACATATTTTTTCTTGTCTTGTCTTAAAATTTAAAAATTTACTTCCTGTCTTAAAATCAAGACAAAATCACGACAACATTTTGAAAATTTCAAGAAATTGGCCACCCCTAACTAGTATAATAAGGGGCACAAGGCAAACCTTAAACACGGGCCTATTCTTAAGATGTTACGCTTTTAGGGCCATTCGTTTGGTTCTAAAAATAAAATTCCGTAAAATGCGTACATTTATAACCAAGAAATATACGAGTATATGTTTTAATTTTACAATATTTATATATATTTTAAAACCGTTGTCACCATTCTGATTAAACATTATTAGTAAAAGTCTGTCAAGAAAACAAACCATTCAAAATTTAGGTTAACACAATAATTTACATATCTAATATGTTAATCTTAACATATTATTATTAACTATTAGGAGACATATCCAACACGATTGTTAACTAAAAGATAAGAATTCAATGTCACATTAAACGGAGATATATCATACCTTATTTTTATTTTTGAGCTGAACAATACATATCATTTGTGATATTTAAGAAGTGGAATTTGTGGTTCGATTTTAAAGGTTTCCTGCCTCTGACTAATTGATTATGTTTGCGGTTATAACGACATTTTTAAATTTTAAATATTTCTGTTTTAAAATATACAGAATGGCTGTTTAATATTTAAAGTAAAAGACAAAAAATAAAAAACAGTTTTAATATCTGGTGTACTAATATTTCACTTACAGAACCCTTTATTAAATTCAAATCAAGGTTCCTGAAACCTTGTTCAGTTTAATTTCTTCAAGAGACAATCATGTTCGCCAAGTCTCAATTCTCAACCCTTTAATATAAGCGCTCAAATCCTGTAATAGTTATTTTCCTAACAAGTGCGGAAAGTTATACTTTTTCTCAAATGTTAGGATCAATATTTTTTCTTCAAGCGAGAGGAGGAACCAACATTATTTTAAAAATTTATGATTAAAATATTATTTATTAACGAAGAAATTTATACACTAATTATTATTATTAACATTTATAGTAAAAGAGGAATTGGCCGCGTTTTGCAAATTTATTGCTGACGCGAGTTGCTTTTCTGTAGAAAACGTTGACGGCGCGGCGGCGCGGCGTTGGGTTCTTGATGAGCCAATCTTTTGCAACTATGGAAATAGTTTCTTAAACCGAGAGGTTTAGTACATTGTCGGTTGTTTCTGGATAGTGAAAGGTGTTTCGGTAAAATTAAGTATTTTGTTTGAAATATCCTTTCTAAAATTTGTTGAATTCTCGAGGTATTCTTCAGCGACTGATGTAGACTTCCAGCCTCCAAGACGTTTAATGTTGGATATTTGTTTCCCAGAGTTTGCGAGAAATGTTGCAGAGGAACGGGGAAAGCTATGCCCAGTGTACAATTCCGGGTTAGGAAGTTTGAGATAGGCCGCTATTTCCGATGGCATTTTGCCGAAGGTATTAATGCCGATACATTGTACTGTACACACTCCGTGTTTATAGTTAACAAAAAATCGCCTATGTGGTATTGTCGGCTTTCTTAAACTGGCATACTTTCTATATATATTCAAAAATTTTCCACTTTCGGCATCTCCAGAAATGACAAAGCTTCTAGAGCTGTAATTTTTTGAGTCTGGGATGTGTATCAATACTATATTTCCTTGGTCTTCAATATGGTCCAGACATATTTTTGTTGACTCCTCTCTACGACAAGCGCCCGCTAAGCCAAAAATCGAAGCCATTTTTATATATAAATAAGTATCATTCGGCGCTTCATCCATGAATTTCAATATTTCTTCTTTTAAAAAGACTTTAGCCTTTTTGGGTCTAAAACCAACGCTTTGTTTTGTAAGGTAGGCCGTCACTTTAAAAAACTTGCTTAAATCTATGTCCTTTCGTAACTTAATAAAACATTTTAGCATAGAGTATCTAGACCATAATGTATTGGCTTTACATGTATTTGATAAATAAGAGAATTAGGCCAGAAAAATCTCCTCTTTAAAAGACTTCTTATCCTTCGGAGATCTTTACTTGCTATTTCTGCTGCTTCAATAATCGATGCTGGTAAATCGTCGTCAGAATCCACTGAAAATGTTTCTCCAATTTGGTTGAAAAATACGTGACAGAAAATTAATTTTTGATAGATGCATAAACAATTAGTTGGTTGATATAAATTCTTTAATAATTTATATGGAGTTATTAAAAATATGTACTTACATTTGGTGGATTAGGATTATTTTATTTTATTTAATAAATGTTATAGAAAGACTGCAAAATTACAGCAAAATTCAGTTTCTTCAAATATATAACTATTATAAGCAAAATTATGCATTATTTTATAATAAGATACTAATTATATGTTCCAAAAACTAAAATATTTTACTTTTTCTCACTAGTGCGAAATAGTGCTGTTTTCTGCACGCAGATTAGTCCGCACGCTTATAGAAAAAAATTAACCTTGTGAGCACTGCTATCAAGGTTGATTTTTAGTGGCATAAATAAATTTTGTCCGTAGTCATTTAGAGCAGTTTCCAGAAAGCTTGTAACCTGTACAAGTATAAAGACCCCAAATAAAATACTCTTTCCATGTCTGGGTAATGGTTTCTGCCATGACATTTAGCATCCCTGATTCCATTAAGAAAGGGTTTGCTTTATAAGTAACCCCACTTTCACAAGAATGCTTTATCCCCTTATCCACCCACAAGCTGTAATGGACCTGTTTCATTTTATTATGTATTTACAACGCTTCTGTTCTAAGTACTAGCCAGTATGTTTTTCTTTTGTCTTTATATAAATGCATAGTGATTGCGATTAGGACCAAAATAATTTTAAATCTCATCCTTTTATTAGTGAAAAAATTAGTACGCTAGATTTTTATTTTTTTATATATATTTATTTAAAGATCTGCATAAAGCTTTGTTCTGGAATTATTCTTACATATGATGTATTTTATTCTCATTTTCTTTACTAGTAACCACAACTAACCACAACTAACCAAAATGCTATAAATTTTTAAGTAAAGCCTGTTTTTAATACCCACATTCTATATACACAATAGATACAAAAAATTTTAAGACCTATTTTATGTTGTATTCCTTGTTACGTTTTTGCTTCGTACAGGATGTCTCAAATTTGATTCTTATCAGTGGGATGCTGCTGATTAAAATGCCACCTTAAAATTTTAAAAATTTTAAATACTTTCGAAGATTAAAAAAAAACGAATATTCGCTATTTCATTTTTTTTTTATTACTTCATTTACACTTTTTTTGTTATACAAGACAATATTATTAGATTTACACAACGACGTTTTGTCTTCGAACCGCCATCATCAACTTTGTTTTTTAAATACGGCCCTGAGTTTTTATTACGTATCTTAGAGCTTCTAAGGTCCCGAAACCAATGATGTATCGCACTTATTCAAAAAATTCATATTAATGAAAATGTCCATAAGAAACCATGTGTTAAAAGAGGCAGATAATAGATTTTTGGTAGGAAAAAATTAAAATCCGTCATAAAAAATCCAGGGCCGTATTTAAAAAAACAAAGTTGATAATGGCAGATCGAAGACAAAACGTCGGTATGTAAATTTAATAATACTGTCTTGTACAACAGAAAAAGTGGCAATGAGTATGTAAGATTTATTTTGTTATATCTATTTAAATAGAGTAGTAAAAAAATAAAAATGAAATCGCGAATATTCGGTTTTTTTTTCCAAAATCTTTGGTATAGTATTTAAAATTTTTAAACTTTCAAGGTTTCATTTTGATTAGCATCAAATTGCGTAACTTTGCCTCCATAATCGACCTCGTATCTCTTCAAGTTTCCGAGATCCCAATGATAAGAATCGAATTTGGGACACCCTGTACATAATAGATACAAAAAAAATAAAACCTATTTCATCCTATTATGCTTGTGCCTAATTTATGAGGCTTGACAATAATTGTAAAATGAAAAAATTGACCTATGGTAACAAGACTTACTGTTAAAAGGTACAGACCCACCTTAAGGAGTTATTATAAAGAAATAGAAGTACTGCCTAAGGAAATTAATCAAATAAGTACTTTATTCTTGCAAAATATTAAAATAAATTATACCTACTTCGATTAGTATTGGTATAATTTAAAATAGATTAAGTACTGTACATAGGTAAAGGTCAAATATTTTTCTTTAAAAAGGTGTAAGTATAATTAAAATAAGTGTAATATTGAACCTAAACAATACTTGTAAATGCCTACCACAAAGTTAAAATACCAGTTTATTTGGCACGAAAAATTTTGCATTAGAATAAAATTATCTGGTTAGTCAAGAATATCAAAAAAAAAGTTAAAGTACTAGTTGGGATTTAATTTAAAAAAAAAATCCTTGCCTTGATAAAATTTTTGTTATATACAAGACAAAAATTAGTCAAAATTTAAAGATTTATCCATTACCCTGCACAATCTACAACCTAATTATTTTTGTCTTTTATTTAGGTATTATTTGTAGCAAATAACACTTTTAATTATACATTATGTCGCCGATTTTTTTAATAATAAATAACGGTTACAAAAAATAAATAAAGAGCCTAAACTAAAAAACATAAACGTGAAAAAAAGGCCTTCCTTTACTTTATTCCATAATATAAATTATGGAGATGTAGGCATAATTAAATCCAGAAACAAAGGAAAAATGATGCAAAAATATTAAAAATTCACATTAAAAATTAACCCCTTTTCAAATTAAATAAATTTGGACATAATAAATAAATATATTGTTCTAAAATTCTTTTCCCAAAAACTATAAAAAAACGTAAAACCTTGTTTATTTGATTTTTCCTAACCTTCTTTTTAGCTCTGTCCCTCCGGGAAAAGCACATAATTTATAAATTAAGCCGATTTGAGTGTACAAGAAGAATATAATTATGACATAAAATATGAACCCACAATGCTCTTACCCCCTTCTTTTAAAGCCATCTTTTTTTAAAGCTATATCCTGAAAAAAAAATAGATCACGGGAGATGGGAGACCTTCTTTTTTGTATCTCTAAACGCGAAGAACTTCAAAAACCTCGAGATGCGATTTTTTTTGCGATGACAATACTTTCGTCATAGCAAGGAACAGATTTAAAGGGCACAATAACCAAAGCACTACTGCTTATCTTGACTTATACACCCTGGGTATTAGCCAGACGGGACCCAAAGCTTAACGTGGGTTTTAAGCCACGGTCCTAGACCCATCCCAACTTGGTGAATGACCACCCTATCTCTAAATGCAGCATGCATGTCTACCGTAAAGTAGATTCCAGGATCTTTGCTTTTGTTACACTTTTACTAAACTCTTACTTATCCAACTAGCCGGGGATCAAGTCCAGTCCATAAAATGTCATGCCAAAATACAAGTACAATACAAGTAAACGCGCGGGGACAGGGAAAAAATTGTTGTTTAAGTTTATAAACTGCTGAGAAAATAACATTTTACGGAGATATTAACAGTCGATCAAGGAGCGAACCTTTAAACATCGGTGATTTTATTAGGTTAGATTTTGATTTAAATTAATTTACCATTATTGCTATATAACTGGGACATATTTTGATATAATTTTGCACTAGTTTTAGGTATTTTAAATGGCAATACGATGTTTTAAAGTTTTTTTTACACATATCAGAATTCTAGTGACACGATCAAACACAATCCTTATGAAAATGGGTTTCTGCCAACCTTTTTTGAAACTTTGCAAATTGTTTAGTTAAAAACGATTAACGTTTAGTTAAAACGATAGTTTTCAACACGCTGGTCAAACGTCTCAATGAGCACAAAAATCGATAACCCCTTCCCCCCAACACTCTAAACATTATCCCAAATGTTAGAAAATTATTGGTCAATTGCCTTTGCGGAATAAGCCTGACATCCTCCAAACATTCAATTACTCCCCTCCCCCACCCTCCCAACCACACACATAGGATGGATTCGTGATCAATCAGTTCACAACCCATAAGCAGGCAAAGTCACATGACAGGCTTTGGTACAACGTGGGGTAATGGGTGGGGGGTTTAATTGTTGGGTTCGAAAAGTATTGGTAGTGATCGTTTAGCTGGCGGTGGGATGGAATTTATGATCAAGCGGTTTCACAACCACTAAGCACGGAAAAATTACATGGCAAGTTTTTGTACAAGGTGACGTTGGGAAGGGGTTGGGGTTGTTGTGGTCGAAGGATTTTAGGTTGTAATCTGTAAGTTAATCGGAATTCCCTATCTAAAGGTGTTACAACCCGTAAACAGGAAAAAGTCACATGACATGCTTTGCTTGGTGGTGGGATGGTTGACGGGGTGGGAAGGGAAGCAGTTGAATGTTTGGGGGATGTCAAGCTTTAGTCTAGTGGCTGTGTGGGTGACTAAAGCTCAACTACAGTAATAAATATTTCGTTAAAGTAATTGACCCATAACCCATCAAATGCAGCCTCCTGACATTTGGGCGTGATTTTAAGGGCGTTGGAAGAGTTATCGGGTTTCGTGTCTATGTATATATGCCTGAACTATCAACTTGGAAAGTTTAAAAAAAATTGGGCGAAACCCATTTTCCATTAGGATTTTGCGGGGCTTTTATGGCGCAACTTATTTCCATAATTTTAATAAAAATGTTTATATATTTTTTGGTAATATTACATTAATTTGGGTTTGACAGTTGTAATAAATTTCAGTTAAGCTATTGCTATAATTTCTGTAATACTCATGCGCGCAAAGTCTTTAGCATAACATAACCTGGAAGGGTGAAAAAATTATAAATAGGAAAACGCTTTTTATGTTCTTTAAATAAGTTGTTACTTGCTTTTGGTTCTATATTTATTTAAAAAAATGTGGTAAATAATAAGATAGCTTACAACGGAAAAAAATGGCTACAAAAAAGAACGAAAAAGGGTCTATTTCTTCTCTGTTTAAAAAAAAAACATCAGCGATCCACATATGTTAATTTTAATAGAGACATGGATTTATGGCTAATCGTATATTTATTACAAAACTTAAATGTTCAAAGAGATGTTTTCTTAAAATTATTAAATGTTTTAAAATACTACTTGAAAAAGGAAATTAAAACTTTAAAACAAATTTGACGAATAATAAACATATTTGATTCAATGTTTTTAAGCTGAACCGATATTACCGACCTCGGAAATTGTTTTGCGTCAATTTACCCGCATTTTTACAATTTTCTTTGTTAAAGTACAGGACATATTTGGAACAACTATGGCAATAATTTTCGTCATAATTCTCGTAGGTGTAAAACGGCTTGTATACATAAAAACAGAGCATTTTTGATAATTTTAATATTTATATAGGTATAGATAAAGGTAAAAACTATAAAACACGTTTTACTAGAGCAGGCAAATTAATTAATAATAAACATTCTTTTACCTTTCTAAAAAGATGCCCTTCAAATGTTAAGTATTAAAAACTAGTCCAAAAGTTGTATGGTAACGAACCAGTAAATATCCAGTTGTAAGAGGTGAACGGGTATATAATCTTTTGATGTGAGAAAAATAGGCTTTAAAATATGATGAAATAACGTGTTATGGGCATATTACGGCCTGGGTTCCTTAAGGTTAGCATTAACAACAAAATTAGTCCTTGAAAAACAAGCTTCTGCAGAGAAAAGAATAAATCGCGAAAATCACACTTAACTTGCTCGGTTGTCACTCTCTAAAAGCATAAAACATAATAAATAAAATAAACTTACTTATGAACCACAAAATATTTAAAATGATTGGATTAATATATCTTTTACTAAGTAATTTTCCTAAGTTGGTTGACTGGTTTGAGGGGGTTGGTAGGTTTTTTTACACAGCAGCTTATTGGTGTACTGTGATTCTTTTTTCTTGGTAGAAGTCTAATTTCTTTCAGCAGATCTAATAGCCCCAAGACTTACTGAGTTACTACTTGCTGTATCTAAAAAGGCTTTAGAAGAAGCAACTCGGATAAAGACCTTCTAACAAGTCCTTTACATGTTTTAACCAGGTGATAGTTTTGTACAATTAAATCATTTTGTATATCTAGCTCTAGCTAAAGTTTATCTGTTTTTTATTACCTTCTATTTCCGAGTATTCAAGAATCCAAAACCTTTTTAAGAACCAAACACTAAATTAAAATACAAGCGAAAGCCATTTTGTGGTAAAAATGTATGTATACATGTATTAAAATGCATCATGGCTTAACTCAGATAACAAATACTTCATAGAGAAATAATTATTATCTAATTATTAAATAATATAGTATAAAATCACAAGGCGTGAGATCGAAAGAAAGTACTGGTCATCTTATTGCTATATTTTTGATTGTTACCAACACCAGCAAGATTTAATTTGATGTTAAATAGGAAAAGGTGAATTACTCACCTTAAAAAAGCCACCTTCTTATTAGGTCCACTACATAATTTAGAAAGAAATTAAACTTGCCCGATTTACCTATTGCAAAAGTATTTTTGTATATATGTATTAAGGCAATTTAACTTAAAAATATTGATAAAAAAAAGTATATGTGCCCTAGGAAACTCATATAAATTAATGTTAAATAATTACTCTTTAAATATAAAAAATAATCGCATCTAAGCATATTAATGATTTACATCTTTTTTTTTCTGCAAAATTGTCTTAAGCATTTTAATCAAAGGAAATAGTCCTAGTTTTTGAAAATATAGGAAAAATATGCCAAAGAGATTAAACGATTATACAAAAATTGTGTTATATACAATTAGAATGGGCAAACTTTTTAAATATTTTGGTGTCCGGACCTATAAACGTTGCACAAAGGCAGTTAGAGAGAGGCTGAAGGTACAATATTTAAATACATTAAATTATATATCACTTCTTAAGTTCTTAAGATTAGGAAATTTAAAAATCTTCTCATTTTTTTGCTAAATTGACTTTCATTTGAAGTTAAGATGAGGTAAATGTATTTTTTTTTTGCATTAATAAAAATTAACTTTTGCTTGTTTTAGATTATGTTATTGTTATCAAAAATAAAGTGGGGGAAGTAAGACATTGATCTGTTTTTACCTTTGTAACTTTGATCAAATTTTATCTACAGAATTTTACGAGTTTAAGTGATTATTAGCAAGCAAAGTTTTGGAAAAACCAGCTAATTTTTCTTATGCATAACTAAGAAATTTTATTGTATAGTATGCTTTTAAAAAAAAAAGTTTATAAATTTTTATGCTTTTTATTGTTTTCTATTTTCTATTTCGTTGTGAATTAATTGACAATTTGTTTAAGTGAATTTATTAATAGTAGTAATAATGGTAACTTTCTAGCGAGAGGTCCTTCAAAAGAATTTAAAGTATTAGGAACTAGTTTCGTTAGTTGCACAGTTCCTTTGTGTATGACCCTGTATAATAACAAATAGTTCCTAATAGATCGAATGGTATATATTTGCAAACCAATAAGCAACCAGCGCCTTGACTTCGACGCTACTCAACCTCTTAGTGGGGGTTCACTGGGTTTTCTCTTCGCGGTTCCCCACTTTGGACATTTCACTAAACATTAAAGAACCACTTTTATTCCTTCGGCTACCCAGTCAGTGCAAAACCGCGTTCTGTGCTGTCACATTTGGGGAGAATTTTTCGATTCTACATGGGTGAAGTGCATTAGCTCCTGCGTGTGATCAGTGTTCCCTGGATATTAAAAGTGCATAGTGGAAAAACATGGTGTCGACGTACGTCGCTGCCGCGGTCCTGTTAACGGCTTCGCTGCTCGGTAAGTCCGTAGGTCTTAGATCAGGTCGTGAAGGGTGCTTGGCGCCCTGGCGCTTTAAGCGCTTCATTCATGTATGTGTAAGATGATTAATAGCTAAGCACGCATACATTAAGCGTTGCAGTGCTATTCAACTATCAAACGAAATTAGGTCAAATTTGTTTCGATTCGTATTATTGGAATTATTTAAATACTTGGTTGCCAAAAACCTGTAGATGAGACGTTAAAGACTGACAAAGAAGAAGAAAATAAAGAAGATATATAAATAATTGATGGAATTTTCATTTAAATAAAAAGTACTAATTATTTTATAGCAAAAAGAGGCAACCGGGGCTTAAAATTTTAAAGTAAAATCTCTTGATTTTTTAAACTACTTTATTTTAAATTTATGTTTTAAATTTATTTTTATATACATCGTACTAAAAAAGATAATAACTGGGCAAAACTTATCTTGAGTAGTAAATGTCATCTGACGTAACCATAACACATTAATCAATTATTTTGAAAAATCAACTATGTCATTATCAAACTTTATGAGACTAATATACTATTAATTTATTAAGAAAAATGAGTAAGCAACTTTCCGCAAAGAAAAATATAGATATTTTTATAAAATTTTACCCTTTTGGGTTTCTTCTAAGTCATTTTAATTTTTATGAAGTAATATTTTTATTGTTTATAATATTTTTTTACAGGAAAAATTAAAATTGTTTATGCCTTCGTAATTATTCATTGCAGGGTTGTTGTCCACTGATTTTTCATTAAATATTACTTTATAAAAAGTTTGTTTTAAACCGCATAAAGTAAATATATTTAATAAAAAAAATCGGTTTTTATTAAAAAACTATATTTTTTTATCAGTTTTACAAAATATATTTTTTGGCAACAAAATACAAAAAAAGGTTCTTTTATATATTGCCTGTTTTTGGAAACTCTGTTAATTAAAAGTGTCAAATATTGTCAGGATCTACAAAAAAGTAATTAAAATTTAATACAACCGCTTATACTTAACTACAAAGAACCAGCCAAAACCGATTAAAATAAGAAACTAATACTAAAAAATGTGGTAATAAGCAAAATTTTGATTATTGGTTTTATTCGTTATTATTATAAATCGATTTTTAAATGTCGAAAGTTGTTTGGATCTGGTTGTCTAATTTTAGCCGTATTCAAATTACATCTAATTCGGGGTTTTTTGGCATTTGACATTTTCTATTTTTCAATAAGTAAATTTTATAATGTCAAAGTTAACATTCCAAATCCCTGATTAGCATAATTAGGGACTAGAATCAAAAAACAAACAAAAAAATGTCGAGACAGGAAAAACAACCAAAAAAAAATTTAAACTGGAACGTGATGTAATATCATACGAAACAGCAACCTTTTTTTAACGTTAAAAGATTAATCGGTTATTATAGTGTTTAAATATAAAGATCAACCATGCAAAATAATTTTAAAAAATTATATATTAAAATTTCCCAAGTTCGACTCATCTAAAAAAGATAAGTGTATTTTGAACCTTTAGTTATCTGACTTTACCCAAAAAAAACATAAAATGACAGATGCGTACTTTGAACAAGGTATATTTTGTATCTTTGCATTTATTGCATTTTACCGCAATTATTACCTTTTACACAACCGCCAGGGACGTTACACATACAGTAAGATCCGGTTATAACGACATTGAAGGGACTATAAAAATTACGTTGGAGGAAGCAATATCCGAATCATCATAAAAACACTTTTACAAATAATATAACATAAAAAGTTATTAACTTTAAGCAACCGTACATTCAGAACAAAAAACAAGCGTTTACTGTTTGTAAATATTAATATAACGTGCATACGTAAGTAACGTCTGTGAATTTACCATCTTTTGTAAATTTTTGGACCATAACCGCCAATCTTCGTCATAATAACCAATAAACAAAATAACTTTGTCGCTATAGCCGGATTCGTCGTTATAAGCGGTGTCGCTTTAAACGGATTTACTTGTATAACTAATACCTAATACCTCTGTACTACCCCCAATACCGTAGGGGAAAATGGTCATTCATGCATACAGAATATATATGGTAAGCAAAGTTACAAATAATTTTAAAACATGTATGTTTTGAAGTCTATATGACTTTAACTTAAAGACAGTAGCCAATAAGCATTTACGAAATAAAAAAGACAAAAGGTTAATAAAAAATATATGTCATTGCGACTAGATGACATTTTAGCAACAACTTAGAAGCATATAATTTAAGCCAATAATAATAAAAATTAACAACTTTTTGTTTTAACAATTCTAGTGAAATACGAAGATGTGTCTGCTGAGTATTTGCATAATCGAATAAACTTTCGATTCTTACAAGTGATTTTAAAATAAATTTCAATTAATTTACACTTCTGGCAATCATTCTCAAGGTGAATTCTAAATTTGCAAGAATTCCAGCCTTTTGCTAAATAATACTTGATTTTTCTATGATTTTGCATCGTTTTTATAGCTTAAAATACATATTCTTATGGGTGCCAATAGACTCCAGTATAAGGGACAACTAAAATTTATTTATTTTCAAAATTTAAATTAATATAATAAAATAATTTTTATAACATAAAATTTAAAAAAATGTTAATAAAAACGAAAAAATTTTAAGAAACATTTTATTTCCTAAAAAAATATTTTTTTAATGAAAATATATCCTCTAGGAAATTACTTAAATCTCCTCCGTAAATATTTTTGTTTTTTTCGTAATTTAGGAATATCGGGTTCATTACATCTATATATTTATCTATTCGTAATGCAGTTGTACTTTTCTTTACACTTTTAATGTTTTTAAACATAAGGCGTACTTTTCTGTAAAGTTATTTTTTCGAAAATGGTAATTATAAGTCAGTTTTATTAAATACCGTTTGTACTAGTATTTTAAAGCAATATATGAATTATATAACAAATTAACACAATATATTAAATAAAGTAAACATATAAGTATCGTTTTTATAGTAATTTTTTCTAGTTTAAAAATAGAAATCACACCTTGAACAATTAGTCTATTTTCATAAATAGTTATTGGTTACTTAAGCATATTACAAGGATAATTAAAGGATACCTTGGCAATTAGAGCATAAACTATTTAACAATATTTTAGAATAAAATCGGCAGTTTAAAAGAAAAAGCAAAATAACCGACGCATGCAAATATAATAGGAAATTAAAGTTTCATGTGTAGCAACACTTAATACATATTTTGTTGCTTTTTAAACTTTTCGCCCCTAGTCACCACTTTTTCATTCCATCTAATCCATAGAAAATTTGTTTTAGTTAGAAATAAAGTACCTTTCTGACTTTTTTCACTTACATTTAAAATTTTTGACAGGTTTCTTTTCCAATACGAAAATCAAACTTAATCAAAAATCAAAATTATTTACCTTCAAGTCAATTTAAGATTTTAATAGCTTTTTAAGATGATCACAATAAAAATCTACGGGTATCTGTTAATTAACACTAAATAATAAACAAAACTTCGTTTATAATGTTCTGCACATTATTCTAAAATAAAAAGAAATGATTTCAATAGTCATCTTGACCAAACTTTTTTAAATCATAAATTGACATGACGGGGAAGAATTTTTATTAAGATTATGATGATTTCTCTTTATATATTTCAAACTAAACGATTTGCTTTACTAAGAACATAACAAGTATATTTTTAATCATAATTATAAGCAAAAAAAATTTTCTACATCTCACGAACCTTTTTTTTAGTAGTCCTAGCAAAGAAAATACAATGTCAACTTTAGAAGTGAACTGTGTTATTGTGGGTGAACTTACCAAACATATAAATTCATGGTTTTTATGACTTTTAAAGGGCACATTCACTTATTAAAATATTTGTTCATATTAGTTAATTTATTAAGTAAACATTATTAGTTTTTTTTTTATCTTGGAATAGTTCACCGTGCGTGATGGGTTAAGGAACCAATTTTTAATTAATATTACATTTTTGTACTTTTAGCTAATTTGTATAATACCCATCTAATTGCTAAATACCACTTTTAATTTAAAACGTTCGTAATTTAAATTTAATACTCTAGAATAGGGTCATGTATAATAAATTTTCAATTAAATTACTTTTGCACAACTATTTACACCATATCAAGAAAATTATTATAATTACTAAAAGCCTAAGGTTATATTCACATTTTAATTATAAAAAAATAGCTATAATTATATATCACAATTTTGAAATAAAAATGCTTTTATTTCAGAATTAATTTTACGCATAACTATGACTAAAAAATGCTGTGCCGTGTAAAAAACTAATTATTTCATGTCAGCACTATCACTATTCCAATAAGATTTAAACGAATAAGTTTTCCCATGCATGCTGGTTTTTTATAAAAACTGTACAACTTACTAAATCAAAATGGTAAAATATTTTAGTGAATTAAATACTGTTAAAAGAAATAAACAAATAATTTGTTTTAAATATTGCTTCACTGGTGAAGAATTTTATAATGCATTAAATAATTTTAAATTAATTTGCTGGTTTCGCTGGAAAATCAGTGTCAAAATGTCAAGGTATTGCATAATGTGTTTCTTTCGACCTACCCATTTTTAATTAAACTCGCTGTATACAGTTGATGGTTTAAAAATAATTTAAAATAATTATGATATTTTTCAAAATCCAATATAAATTTTTGTTAGTTTTTTTATAGACAGATGAGTGCCAACACCTTGCTTGTAGTATCTACGTAGTTAGTTGATTAATTACACAGGCCCACAATAAAAGTGGTGTGTGCTGGGTGCCGGACAAGGATTTTCTGGCGTATTTTTTCCGCTAAATTCAAATCTGAAGTCAAAATTGGGGGTCAAACAGCAAAAAATGGAGAAAAGGCGTAATTTTCAGATATTAACTTTTTTTTTAATTTGAAACGTCAATATCTTAAAAATTATAAAAGATACACGAAATTTTATTTGACATAAACTATGTATTTTTATAAGACCTTTAATTTAATTTATATACCCTTTTTGTCTAAATGCAATATTTTTTGAATTATAATCAAAAAACCGAATTTCCAGGATCTTTTTGAGGTATACGTCTAAAAAAATTTTTTTTTTTTTAATATTGGATTTTTTTGCAAATTTGAAGTGGTTTAAGATTTAAATAAATAAAATAAATAATTTATTATAAGAAAAAAAAACAAAAATCACATTATTGAAAAAAAAACCTAATTTATGTCAAAATTACATTTTCGTTTATGTCTCCATTATTATTTACCTTATAAAAATATTTAAATAACTTTTTATATAGACAGTTTGAAAAGCTCTCTTCTTTATTCTATGAAATTTTTGTATCTCTTATATTTTATTTAGTCGTAGTCCAAACATTCCGTGGTATATTCCGTGGTAGCCGGTAAATGTACCCTGTCGGTTGTTTGGGTTTTTCTTGATTTTTTGCTGTTTGACCCTTAATTTTGACTTCAGATTCGTATTTAGCGGAAAAAAAAGAAAAAAAATCTTAGTCCGACACTCAGCACACACCACTTTTTTTGTGGACCTGTGTTATTGTTATCACCACGTTGGTAATCCACAGCGATGTAAGTAAAAGAAAACAATTTTGTTTTAAACATTTTTTGAATTTTTTTTTTGCTGCACTAATGGTCAATTTTAAACAACGAGTAATTTTAAAAACAGAACAATGCAACATAAAATTAATTAATTTTTAACATAAAAAGTAATGATCAGACTAAACAATTATGAATACACAATAAATGATAAGAATACCAAAAGTTAAATATCATGAGAGACTATTAAAAGTGAAATTGTTACTTGAATAAAAATGATGAACATTTGTCGCTTTTAATACATTGTTTACTAAAATTATGAAAATATAAAGACAAAAACTTTCCCAAAGTTTTAAGTAATAGAGAACATTGAAAATAGGTGGAAAAAATACTTTTTCTTTAAGACGCCTTAGTAATGTTTAGGTTCCTAATGTTTTGCTAAACTGCTACATTTTTGGAACAAAAAATACTTTAACTATGTAAATTATGTATTCTTTTTGGAACGCCTGTGTAAATTTCCTCATAAAAAATAATAATTAAATCGTTTGAGTATTGTAGGTCTTAACAAAACAAAATTTAAAAAAAAACAGCAGTAAATAGAAGTATTATTTTAAAAAATTCTACAAATAAGTTTTTAATAAACTTATCTGGCACTACTTGGTCCTCCAGCCTGTCTGGAATAACTAACAATTCTTTAATATCTGGGATTAAGATAACTTAGTACCAAAATTATATTTCACTTGATTGAAACCACTACAAAATCCGTACTGACTTTAAAATGTTAGGTTTTTTGTACACCCCATAATAAAACTGCAAAAATTTTAAGTATAACGAAAAAATTGCTAAACTAAATAAGAAGATACAGAAGTTATAAGGGCTTTATCAAAAGGATCAAGTTGTTATACGCGCCACTCCAGGGCCGTATCTGAGGGGGAGTTTTGAGGGTTCAAACCTCCCCCAAAAATCCCGAAAATCTTATAATGTAAAATAAAATAAAAACGACTGTTAACTATATCTCTTTTTTTAAAGATTTTCTGAACAATATATATTTTACTTAGTCACGGTCAACAATACAAAAAAAAGTATGTTTTTTAGTTTAACCTGATCTTTTCTTTAAGTAAAACCTATCTATAAATTAATCTTTTTTTTAATTCCTAATTTATCAAATGCCACTGGCCTAATCCCCCCCCAAAAAAATTTTGGTCCCGATACGGCCCTGCTCCACTCGGTTTATAAGTTTCACTGACAATTTTGTCTGTAATTCACGCATGTTTGGCTAGAAAGCAACACTTGACCGATGGGTATAATAACCTCAATATTTGCATTGTCTGGAAGTTCGTAAACTATAAAAAGAAATTGTACAATTTGGTTTTTAAAAACCACAAATAAGTTTTTAAGAGGGCACAAACTGCATTGCTTTGGCGTTTTATTTCAAATGTCAGGGAATAAAGATCTTTAACTTAATGACATTGATTATTTAGTAAACACTCATTCACAGTAGCACACTTCTCATAACCAATTATAAATAGATACAAGATTTTAATGAAAATTAATTAATGATGTATACGAAAATTGTGTAATATTCAACTAATGAGCTGTTATAACCAATAATTATAATTTAGGAGGTGCTAATATTGCCGCATTAGTATTAAAGAACCAATATTACAGATGTCAGCCTTTATTTAAATGCCCATATCAAGGCAGGTTAGTTGATACAGTGAAAGCGAACCGTCTTAAATGGTTCATTTCTGGTTCTTCAATTCCGTAGCTAAGATATGCATTGCAGCAGTATAAAAAACGATTTACATTATTACTATAGATTAATTGTACATACATGGTAAAAGGAAATAGGTTGACAAAAATGACGGTAAAATAAAATACGAAATTAAATCAATAGCAACAAAATCCTTTATAGCAAAGAGAATTGCTTTAATAGACACAAACATAGTATATCTATAGCCACAGCAGTTTAAAAAAGCCCGGATTTCTCTTTGAGCAAGGTTTTCTCATTCTTTATTCTGTATACTTTTTATATATTCCAAGTCAGACACTGCCCATGTTTGGAAAATGACGTTTTTCACAACTCTTAGCATTCTTAATTATATCTAAAGATAGAACCTTCAAATCACGTGTCTTTTATTTTATTTAAAATACTCACGGTAGGTTAGTACTAAGCTTTAAGGTTTCGTGAACTGTTCCAAGACAAAAAAAAATAGTGCACAATATTCTAGAGCGTTTTTTACAAAACAAAAAGAGGATAAAAGGTTTTCATAATCATCCCACTAAGAGAGCTAGAGTCCCCCAAAAGAAAATTATGAATATAGGTTATATCGATATTTTTAGTCTATTTACAATAAAGTCGCATAATAAATAGGTCATAATATTAAGTGAAGATATTACTTCAGATTTTAGTTTTTGAGTTCTATTAATTTTTTGCTAAAAATAACATTTTATAGTTTTATGCAAAAAAAATACGAAGTATGCCAGGTAACGAAACTCTTATAAAGTATATAAAATTTCAAAACAAAAGGTTATTTTTTTAGTTAAAACACTTAATTAAACACCATTTATAATATACTAAAAATAATACTACTTATTTGCTTATCTGCTGTTTAAAATATCGTAACTCCGAAGGAAGAGACATATGTTAAAAAATGAAATTTTTGTGCTATATGCAAAAAATCAGATATAGTAGGACAAAGAAAACTCGGAAAAAGTCAGATAACTAAAATATCTCAATCCACCAATAACGCGCCAATATTGCCTTCCATTCCCACTACGATTCTATTGTCGTCGCTACACAAAAAACGTAACAATTTTACTTAAGACAAAATTTAAAAGTATTTATAAAAAGATTTTAATAAAAAAAGTAACTCTTTCGTTGTTGTGGCTATTTTTGTGTTAGTTTTAATTAACCTACTGATTAATATATAAGAAGGAAAAGGACATAGTCCCAAAAATAATACTATTTAGGTTAATTTCTTTTCGGTCAAAGCGACATAAACCAAAAAAATACACTATAATATTTAAGAATATTTAATTACTGCTTATGTAGTAATATCTTAAAAATTTTGGATTTTTTTGTTGACCCTTTTTTTAAAACTAATTTATGTCACTTTGCTTTCGGGGTGACGATATGACTTGTGCTATTTTTTGTACTGGAATAATTCTAATGAAAGTGGAAGTTTAAAACATACTTAGTCTATTTTATCAATATTTTAAAACTAAATTTGATTTCTTAAAACCATTACATTATTACATAACCGAAATTTGCGTAGTTGTACTTTTAATTTGCAAGATTATGGAACCACTTTTAGAACTCACTTTTCTCTTGCAGTACTCGAGCCACGCGTAGGTGGCAGGTAACGAGTCCCTGAAACCTACGAGATATATGGCCTATTAGTGCACTGCATTACTTCGCTATACCAAAAAAATGTGTCCTATTTTATTGTTCCCGTTGCCTTCTACGGCCACATCGTAAAAGCAAATATATTAAATTTTAAAGAAGTAATTGCAAATAAAATAAAACTAATTTTAACTTTTTATAATACCTATTTGACTTTCTGTCTGACCCGAGACACCCCTGCCATGTATCTTCTTACTCTTTTACATAGCATTGTTGAAAGCGAAGTTAGTGTGCCAAATAAAAGCAGTAAAATGAAGAATAAATTTATTATTTTTACATTATGTATGTCTTGTTTAAAGCACCAGCTGATGGTAGCATTTGTAGACAGAAGATAAGTTTTCACTTACTGCATAACAGGTGTACAAGAATTTTGTTGAAAAGCAACATCTTTAACATCCCAAGAAATAATAAAAAGTACTTGGCGCAATTAAAATTTAAACTTTATAAGCCATATTGATATTGCACCATTGCTCAAATAGTGTTATAACTCAAAAAATTCAAAAACGTTTTCACTGCACCATTAGATTCGCAGTACTACAAAATTAAGTCTCAGAAATTCCTGTCTATATTATATTATAAGTATATGTGCATAGGTAAAACCAGTGTTTTTTTAATGTCATTAGAACGTTAACCAAAATCAATGACGTACCAAACATATACATTGTCACGTGTTGGATCATGCAAGGTGGTTGTCTTAGTAACAGTAAAATAAACAATATGTCATATACATAATATATATATATATATATATATATATATATATATATATATATATATATATATATATATATATATATATATATATATATATATATATATATAATATATATTATATATATATATATATATATATATATATATATATATATATATATATATATATATATATATATATATATATATATATATATATATATCAAAACTTGTTTTTTTTAAGAATTTTTATGGTTTTATGATCCTTTACTGTTTTTAAGGTTTAACATGTAATATACCTTAATCATGTGCCTAATTAAATAAAAGTTACCTTGAATTTACTGTCACTAACACCGTGTAAGCAAGCAGTAGTGAAAACAAAACTTTTATTTTGCGTATATAAACACGACCGTCAGCTGGCAATTTTTACGAGAGATCCGGAACATAAAAAACGTAAATTTAATTTTCATTTACCAACTCTTTGGGTCAAGCGCTAACTTTTGCTTTCAGCAATAAAGTTTAATACCATAGATAGATAACGGGTAATAACATATAATAATAATAGACTAATAATATGTAACACAAGAGAAATTAATAAAGCCGTTTATCCCTCGCACATAAAATGTACTATAGAAAGCAAGGCCAGCCGTAGAAACTGTTTGTAAATTCTTTTTGCTATTATATGTCAAGGACTTTGCTATTGTATACCATAAACTAAAATGCTTTACGTACTTTTCTGCCTAATTAGATCAATACACCTATACCAACAACGTGTATTAATAATAGTAAATAATAATCTTATTTACATCGGTTGTTTAAAGGTAACTTTTTAGTATTAGGTAAACTATTTTCTTAAAATAAAATTCTGTATTTAAATTTAACATTTCTCTGTCTTTGATATATCTCACATCATTAGTCTTGGTCAGTCTGACATGCTCTGCTCTTTAATAAAGCTAATTATTGGGACCTTCGATCCAAACCTTTTGGTTGGATCTCCAATCTCCAGTTTCCTCTCTCCAATGGTAAACTGTTACCAAATTAATGCTGGGGTACCCATTGCAGCAACTCGCTTCCTTCCTCAGATTTTGTCCAGTTTAATTCGTCAAAGACTCGATTTCTTCTCTGTTGCGAAAGAAGTCTGCCAGTTTTTATAACAGACAGAAAAAAGGCAAAGTTCTGCAGAACAATCATTTGTAAACGTTAATTTTAAAAACGTTCTTAAATGACATAAACACATTACATTCATAGCCACAGCAGCTTTCAGAAAGCCCCTTCTAATCTCTAAATTCCATGTATTATCCAAATTAGACGGACCTTGGAATACTGTTTCCATGTCTGAGAAATGGCTTTTCACATTATAGTTAGTCTTTTTAATTTCATCCATTAAGCCGTTTGCTTTATTAATGACCCTACTCTTACCATAAAGCTTCCTCCCCTTGCCCGGCGACAAACTGCAGGGGACTTGTTTTAGTATAATTCCTTCTCTAGCAATACAGTAACACGCAATCCTAATCTTATACATCCCGATACAGTTCATCTAAAGAACCCCGTACTTCGCCCTTTTATCCATAGAGTGTGTTAACTGTGGAAAATGCTTGTAGTCCGGGAGGTCACCGCAAAAAATCAAGCCAATAAGAGATACGCATGAAATATTTTTTTTTATATTACTATGCACTATAGTCAATTCAAAGCCGCACTGCTGCCTTAGCTAAGCGGGTTTAAATATGAAAAAATTTATCTTAAAAAAATCGTCAGAAACCGTTTTTTTTTTAATAAGTCGAAAACTATTGATTTTAGGAAAAAAAGGTATATTATCAGGATTGATAAAAGTAAATTGAATAAAACTACGTCAGTTTTTTTTATGAATTTTTTTGTAGACCTTTTAGCTTTTGAGATATTAACGATTTAAATTTAAATAAAAACGCAAATATCTCAAAAACCAAAAAAGTTATAAAAAATATAAAAAACCAAAAATATGCCTTTTAGCAAGCTCTATAAAAAAAAGTTATAATAAAATATTTAATAAAATACAACATTTTATGAGTTGTTATTGTAATAGACAAATTCTTTTTTAAAAAAGTAATTTTAGCTTAACTGTTGGCCTTTACCCCTTATGTGGACTTTTGTCTTTCCCTTTCTTATCTTTAATCTTTTGATCAACGCATTATCAGGATAGCCACATTAAAAAAAGAAACCATTTTTATTATAAAAAAGCTTTAACTGCTATTGTATATCCTTTACCTACACGATATATATCCTGTAAAAAAATTATTCTGTCGCCTGGACTTCCTGGTTTATTAGTGTCATCGAGGACAGCACGGTACGAATTTAAGGTAAAGAGGGCGTTTACCAATAAAAAAAAGGTAAATGTCACGGACGCTCAAAATAACAACCGCACATTTAGTGAAGGAGATCCGGTAGTAAGAAATTCCAAATCGGAATTTTGGTTGCTGGTAACTTGAGACAAAGTCGATCTACAAGACTTCCGCATTATAAACCATCAAACAAAAGAGTCAAAAGGGATTATTTTTATTTAGATTATATAGATACACTGTACAAAAAATTTATGCAAAAAAGTTAAAGAAAAATATACTTTTTTTGTTTCTAAAATCGATGGCCCAGGTTACTGTCGCTATACTAGGTCTATCCCCATGGTTTAGTTTCTTCCTAAAAAAATTATATAGTTTTGGTTAATATTATATAATTAATTTTAAATTTTAAGTACAAGTAACAAAGTAATTTATAATTTATAAGAGTGAAATGCGTATGTATTTATTTTTTTTTATTTTTGGACAATGCACCAAGGCTTGAAGTACTCACGTATCGTGGGTGTCGTAACTGAACTAAGAGGTAGTTTATTAACGGGACTTAAAGGTTTTTGAGGTGGGGACAGAAAGGGAATACCTCTGCAAGCAGCAGATTCCACAGTCTGGTCTCTCTAGAGATAAAGGTGCAAACTGGGGCCTTTCTAGATAGACTGTAAAGGAATGCATAAAAATTAAATTATTCTGAATTATTTCAATACAGCAAGGTGCAACTTATATTTATTCAGACACCAAGATTAAATTTATTTTGCAATGTTTGCACCTTTGTTTTACTTCGTTCAAAATAATTTATAATATACATATTATTTTAAGGAAAAATCAGTGCTTTTGCAAAATTAAAACAGCAGCTTCGTAAAAGCAAGTCTTTAAAAGATGTGTTTTTCTGTAAGTTATTATTGACTTTCTATTTGATTACTTTTCTCTCGGAAACACTTTTTATTACTGGCAATAGGACCCACTTATACGATCTTAATAAACTGGGTTTGAAATACTTTCTTTAAACGTTTTAACCTTTAAAATTAATAAGATAAATGGATTAAATAAGGTAATGGCGCGAACACATTCAGGTTAATATTTTAATTCGGTTAAAATGACTGCGATTAATAGAATTTTAATTATAGGTTCACGAAATCATGACCAGTGAAGGATAAAACATACATTACAGGGAGCAGCTTTGAAGCTAGAATCATTTACTACAATAACTAACTTTTTCCTTTCACTTCGGATAGTCCCAACCACAAATAAAATAAAAATAAATTTCGAGGTCAGACGATGGTCTTTAATTTTGCATTAACATAAACACATTAAAAGAACATAGAAATTTGTATGGGTCACAGGTTTTTTAGGGAATTTTTTTGACAGCTGACTAAATAAAAATGGTGATATACTGAAAAAAAATGTTTTTCTTTCACCCATTGTTTCATAAAATTAAGTTATTAATGGTATAATAAAAAAAAACTACGACTCTCTGTTTTAGGAAAAAAAGTGTAAAAATGTGTAAATTTATAGCTCTTTGTTAGCTCTTAATTACTTTGTAAAATGATCTAAAGGTATGTCACATCCATCTTTTCCGTGGCTCTTAAGATTTTTCAAAAACCATTCTTTGCAGCTGTCGATCAATGAAGTTTGTTCTGACATTTCTAATGCTCGTTTTAGCCAAGTCTCCATATTGTTTTTGCCCTAGTTTTTTGACAGTTGTGGAAACCAGAAAAAATCCAATTAAGTTAAAGCTTTTCTTTAAATAGGTTAATCTTTAAAGTAAGAAGTAAAAGTTAAAGTGTGTCTGCAAAGCAATATATTGTTTTAAATTATCTCAGATAAACTCTGGCTGAATAAAGAAAATAGGAGACAATATGGATCCTCGAGGACAACAATAATTGTAAAAGTTGTCTGGAAGGCTTATTACAGCTTACAGATACCCTGGGTCTTTTAAGTGAAGTAAAGCGAGTATTAGCGAAGATTTAACGGTTTGGGGGAAAACGAAAGAATTCTGCAGGCAGCAGGTTCAACACTCTGGACACTAGGGATAAAGGAACAAACATATTGGAACAACCGAAGTCTCTTCAAATGGATTGATTTTAAAGGGATGCATCCTCAGTTGAAGGCTGTTAGGGCAGAAATAAGATATGCTTGGGGCAGAAGCCGTAAAAATAGCTATAAAAGAGCAATACACCCCACAACTTTTCGATAGGCAACAGACACTTTTTTGTAAGAGTAAGGCATCCTTTGGATACATGGCGTCTCTAGGATTTTCAAAAATTTTTATCTGAAAAGTGAGAATGGGACCCACACTAAATATACTCTAGATTATTGGCTTTAAGGAAAACACTGTGGTAAATAAGATCATTTTTAAATTTGAAAACACGTTCAAGTTAATTTTTGGGAGGCTTAAACCCAAAAAGCAAAAATTAGACTTTTAAAAGCAAATTCTCTGTTCGTATTTTTTTGTAAACTTATTTAAATTTTTAGTCATATCCCTAATTTTGCAAAAATATCTGCATTTTTCTTAAAATAACAGGCATCTGAAATATTTGCTTAAAAAAATTGTTCAGTGAAAAAAATTCACTGTGGTTTTTAGAAAAATATACATAATTTTGCAAAATTTGAGATTTGACGATAAAATCTGATCAAACTAACGAAAAGAATACAAATAGGGTGGTTTTAAAAGTATAATTTTTTTTCCTGGGGAAAAATTAACTTTTTTTGCAAATTTCAAATGATTTTTTACCAAAGTGTTTTCCTTAAAGCCAATAACATATGGTATATATTTGGTCTATATCTGGTGTTTCATGTTTACTTTTTAGATAAACAAGTTTGAAAATCCTACAGACGTCAATAGATACAATTAAGAATGGTAAAAGTTGTGAAAAAAGCCCTTTTTCAGATATGGAAGCAGTATTCCAAGCAAAATGTGATTTGGGATATAAAGAGAGTATACGGAATAACAGGATAAAAAATACTTTCTGGCATAAAAAAGGAATTCATTAGAGCCAGTCGCTGTGGCTTTCGATATCGAAGTGTTAAATATTTCTACATTGTTGCAAATCAATTAATAGTTTTAGAATTACCTAATTCCGTAGTAAATTCAAATATTAAATATGCATTTATTCTTTTCGATGCTTTACTCTGCATTTCTGCTTCAGTTTAATTAAGTTTTATTATCGTCTTGTAACCATTAAACAGTTATTTAATATTTTTGTAATTTATTACACAAAACGTGTTATCTAAAAAAGTTGTTATTTAGTTCAAGCCAGCTTTTGTTAGACTATTACCAAACAAAATGCAAGTACAAAACAGCACGATAAGCTGAAAACTAATTTAATATCAAAGTAATCACTAAAAGTGCTTCATAATTCTACAAACTTAAATATCTTTTATTTATGATTCATTTAAATAACTTTAAAATTCGTGACAAACGGTAACGTTACACAAGAACCTTACGTAACACAACAGATCAGCTCAGCAGTCAAAACACGATTATTGATTTAAATCGGCATGGCGGCCAAAAATGTTTAATCAATTTTAAAGGCTACGTTAACTAAAACACGTTTTTATTTAGCAAGGTTAAAGTTTTTGAACATAAACAGGACAATTTAGAAACATTAAGGAAAAAATTGTCAAAATCGTAACAAAATTAAACGTGAAAATGTAATTTAAAACACCTCTTTTATTTAATTGAAGACAAAATATATGGAGTGACAACGAAATGTATTTTATTATTTTATGGATACATGTATAGCAAATAATACCTAATAAATGATTAGATGTTGAGCCAAAAATGAAAAAAAAATTAGGTCTATTAATTTCTTGATGGCCCTCGATTACTTATACACTTACTGAAACGTTGGGGCATTAATCTGATGAGGTGATCTGGATATATCTTATTCCATTCTTCCTTTAACTAAAAATCTGCAAGAGTTTGAGGAGGGTGCTGCAAGTTCGACAATCTGCGACAAAGGATGCCCTCCACATGTACGATCGAAGAAAGATCAGCGATCTTTGGGGATATGGTCTGCGAGTACTCTGGAATGAGGTTTTTGATTACCTTAAGATATGGAAGGACATGTGGTTTCATTACTTCCTAGATATAACGTTATATTAACTCTAATAAATACTAGAGGTGTCCTGCTACCACATCCGATGGCACGAGGTAAAAAAATCTTTGGAATGTCTTTATTACGTAAAATAAAAAAAAACATGTAAAATCAACGGCATTTATTAAAACATATATCTTATCAATTATACATGCATAACTTCTGACAGGATATAATTTGTTAAATCTTAAGAAATGCTAGTTACGACTTGCCATTAATCAATTAGGTAATCCATTATAAGCATTTTTTTGGGCCACCTATTACTTAAACCAATCGGAATCACCTAAGCCTATTGAAATTCAGCTGGTCAATTTATATTTGTAACGTAATACTTTCACACTTTCATTTATATTATTCCTTTGACATCAAAATTGACTTATTTGGATTATTTTATTTTTATTTTAAATAACTATTTCAGGTGCTTTTGGTTTTGTTACCATTATAAAGACTTTAGATTTAGATGATTAACAGTTACTTTTAATTGATAGTGTGTCTGGTGTACCTGCATCGGTACTATCAATTGTGGTTTATATACAGTGTGTCGCGAATTGTTAATGCTTGTAGTGAGGTCTTAAAAATTATTTATTAGAAATGGATGAACCGGTAAATGGGAAAAGTAACTGACAATTTTGTGTGTAATTTATTTACGCTCGTGGGTTTTGTGCCTTACAGTTTTTAGGATTTAGGATCTAGAAGTAATTAAAAAAAAGGAAATCCTATATATGGTAGTCGGTTAATAAAAAAAAAACAATCCGCACAGATTTTTTAAAATTTCACCCTTTGAGCTTTAAGGCATTAGAGATTCGTCTTACTGAATTTAAATAAATTTTTGATTGATTTTTTCTTATCATGACTTTATCACCATTATAGGGACCATTGGAAAAAAGTTCATGATTTTACAATGCATTGTTAAAAAATGTTTTTATAGATTTAAAAAATTTTAAAAGTAAAAATTATATATGTTTTTAAAAATGCAACATTCCATTTTTTTTTATATTTTCAAAGCCGTGCAGCTAGAGTAATTAAGTTATTAGATGAATAAAGACAAATTGTTATACTTAACTTTTACTTATTTTATAGTTTATTTCCACTATAAATCACTCCAAGAATATCACTATAATTATAATAATAGTAAACAAATTGCTTTAAGCATAAGTACAACCACGTAAACGATAAAGAACAAAATTTTTCACGTTATTCAGAAATTAAGACTATGACCTACATTGTGCATAATATAACATATCACTACAAATAATTGGTATTCCAAAAGTTTCTAGCAGACAGTGTAGTTTATAAAAGAATCACATTTTTTTGTTTAAATGTATGTATACAGTGTGTCCCAAATTGGTGGGGAATGTATGGGGATCTTGGAAACCACGATAGATAGAAAATCGGTTAAATGGGGAAAGTTTTGGACAATTATGTTAGTAAGCTAATCCCGTTTACTGCATGGTTTTATCCATTAAGGTTTTTGATAAATTTTGAAAAAACCTGAAACATGCATTTTCGAAAATCGGCCATATTTTTTTTATGAGTGAAAATTTTTCAAATCTGTAAAAACTTCTTCATAGCAACTTTTTTCGTAGAATATGACCGAGTAGTCAATTTTTATTTTTTACGTTTCGGGTTTTTAGAATCATCATCAACTTTATTTTTTCATATGGACGCCATATTGGATTTTTACGTAGCCAAATAGTGCTTTTTATTCTGATTTCAACAATGTATAACATGTTATAATTTAAGAGTTTATAACCTCATTTATTTCAAAAAACAAATATTTTCTCAGTTGGCCTTGATTCCGGCGAACGTCATTTTTTTCGTTAACAATAAAATATTAGTAATTGGCAAAATAGATAAGCTAAACAGATATTTTACAGAAATGGGTTCGCGAACATAGCTATAACGTTAATACCGTGTTACAACAAAACTACACGTAACAAGTTAATTGAAACAAGTGAAAACAAAAACAATGAAAAGTGGCTAAACTAATATTCCTACTAAAATGAAGATGTAAAATATCGACCTAAAATTTAAAATGTTGTCCATATTTCTCAACATATTAACGACATTTTTTTTAAATAGTCCTAACTACCCTATGAATGGTTGACTTAGGTATGTGGAATTTTCTATCAACATCCCTGGCTGAGGATGATGGATTTTCTTTAAAATGTTGGTTAACTTCTTAGGTCGTGGTTTTTTAAAATTTCCGAATTTAAGCAAATTTGTAACCAGTTTTCGAAAGTATGTTTGTTTAGGATGCTGCCTTTCAGGAAAATTGCTGAAATACGTTTGCGCAGCTATATTAACCTTTCTATTGCTTTGGTAATAACGTTGCAAAATATCAAGTATTTCTTTAAATAATTAACCATTTCACAAAGTTAAAAAATTTAATAACGTACCCGAGCTAACTTGATAATGACGCTAGATGACATTCGCCGAAATCAAGGCCAACTGAGAAAATATTTGTTTTTTGAAGTGGATGAGGTTATAAACTCCTAAACTATAACATGTTATACATCGTTGAAATAAGAATAAAAAGCACTATTTGGCTGCAAAAAAATCCAATATGGCGCCTATATGAAAAAGTAAAGTTGATGATGATTCATCAACTTCACTTTTTCATATCGGCGCCATTACATTTTCTTGCAACACGTATTAACGTTATAGCTATGTTCGCGAACCCATTCTTGTAAAATATCTGTTCAGCTTATCTATTTTGCCAATTACTAATATTTTATTGTTTACAAAAAAAATGACGTTCGCCGGAATCAAGGCCAACTGAGAAAATATTTGTTTTTTGAAATAAATGAGGTTATAAAACTCTTAAATTATAACATGTTATACATTGTTGAAATCAGAATAAAAAGCACTATTTGGCTACGTAAAAATCCAATATGGCGTCCATATGAAAAAATAAAGTTGATGATGATTCTAAAAACCCGAAACGCAGAAAATAAAAATTGACCACTCGGTCATATTATACAAAAAAAGTTGCTTTGAAGAAGTTTTTACAGATTTAAAAAATTTACACTTATAAAAAAAATATGGCCGATTTTCAAAAATGCATGTTTTAGGTTTTTTCAAAATTTCTCAAAAACCTGAATAGATAAAACCATGTAGTAAACGGGATTAGCTTACTAACATAATTGTCCAAAACTTTCCCCATTTAACCGATTTTCTATCTGTCGTGGTTTCCAAGATCCCCATACATTCCCCACCAATTTGGGACACACTGTATATACTGGCTTATAAATATATTTATTATTATACTTATTATATACAGGATTCCCCATAATAGACTACCCATTTTAATTGCTCAGTAAAATTGTTAAAACTTAATAAAACTAACATTTTATTACACTTAATTACAATTCATTCTTTGGGATTTACTGTAACATACGACTTATAAAAACTTTTAAAAATTACGTCTTTTAAGTAAGTGCCATTAATTTCAATCCACTTTTCAAGATTTGACAAGAAATGATTTATGACACGATGAAGAAAAACCTTATGTATTCACCGGACCTCTTCAGGAATTCGTACTTTAAGATCTTGGATGTTTTCTAGACGAGTTTCAAAAACCTTTGACTTTAAATAGCACCACAGAAAAATTCTGGTGCAGATAAGTCCGGGACCTTAAAAGCCAATTTAAATCCCCAAATAGTGACTCGGCCATTAAACACTTCCCGCAGAACTCTTTTAGAGTTTTTAGCGGTATTTGACAAGATATGATTCATGACACAATGAAGGAAAATCTGATCTATTCACCGGACCTCTTCAGGAATTCGGACTTTAAGATCTTGGATGTTTTCTGAACGAGTTGCAAAAACCTTTGACTTCAAATAGCCCCACAGAAAAAAGTCTGGTGCAGTTAAGTCCGGGGACCTTAAAAGCCAATTTAAATCCCCAAATAGTGAAATGAGTCGGCCATTAAACACTTCTCGCGGAACTCTTTTAGAGTTTTTAGCGGCATGTACTGTCGCTTCATTTTCTTCTATTAAGTTACTCTTTATGTTTTCACGCAACAAAACTCGTTGTTGAACTGAATAATCCATGAGAATTAAAATTAAACATTAAATTATGTGTTTAAACCTAATGATGCTTTATTAAAAAAATGACCTTTTACGAATATCAATTTTTCCTAGTTTTGTGACAGATGACTACTCGATTAAAAATATGTTGATTTAAATTCCGAAGTCCATAGAAGATAATAATAAAAAAAACGTACTGACTTATGTTATATAAAATTTATTTTAATATCAAATTAGGTAGTCTATTATGGAGAACCCTGTATAAACACCAAGAAACTCGGAAGTCACTTCGTAACAGTCATGACCAAAAACATCCACATGTGGAGGAAGTTTCATTGTAGTAACTTTAAATTGATAAGATATTCTTTACTTTAACGAATTTAAAAATTTTTAAAAAAACCTTTAAAAAATATATTTGCCTGTAGAAGTACGTAAAATCACTTAATATTTTATCTATTATCAGTTGGATGTCAAAACATGCAGTCACCTAAAAAAATTTTTTTAACTACTTTATAATTACTTTATGTAAAAGTCTTTTGCAAGAATTTTTACTTATATAAGTATGTTAAATTAATTATGAGGAACTAGGAAGTATATTAAGCAGTTAAAACAACTGTGTTGTAAAAATATATATCTTATTCAATATTAACTACAAAAATTGACAGTATATTAACCAGATTTAATACTGTTTACCTTGAATTACAACTTTAATTAAAAATAACTTTACGTAAATATTGTTACCTAGTAAACTATTATCTTTATCTACCATAAAATGGTGAAAAGACGAAACTCATGACCTTTAGAAATTAAGTAATAGTAAATTTATTCTTAAACTTTTGTGCACTGAAAAAGTTGCGTTACCTTCTAATAAATATGGTTAAAAAATGATATCGCATAATTAATTTTATCAAAGAATATTTATTTTTTTTTTATTGTAAGCTTATAAGGTCTTTCGCAAATATTTCCTGTTCTCCACAAATCTTGACTGATACTACAGGGTGATTCACTGGTTTATTTTTTATTTGTTTAAAACCGTATTTTGTAGTAAAATTGAGGGTGAAATCAAATCATATTGTAGATTTGGGACAAATTCAGGACGGATTAAGGCTTTTATTGTACAGACACCACGTTGAGTTAAAAGTATAACAAATAAGGGTCTCTTGAGGTAAAATGTATTTATAACTTTAAACCACTGACGTATAAATGGCCCTTGCCATGTTGAACCAACGTTTCATATTAGGTCAGTGAAGTTAAGCAACTTTGGGCACGGTCGGTAACTGGATGGGTGACGCCATGTGCGATTAGAATTCCACGATAAACTGTAGGTCACTTTTGACTCAAATTAGTGCCGTCATTGCAATGATTGCATGTCTCTGTTAATTACACTAGTACTAGGCTCTTATTAATTGAACTGGTTTAAGAGCCCTTTATAAATTGTAAGCTGTCCTTTTTTTTTCTGTATAAGGAATGAAATTTTAGACTGAAAGGATTTTTCTATTAAAATTTTACTTAATTTTTAAAAGTAGTAAAAAGATTAAACTTAAAAGTAATACAAACAATAATTTTAACTTCTACCTATAGAGTAACTGCATGTATAAAATGCTTGTTCATTTTGGTGCAATAGGTCAAGGATTTCATATATTGATATCCAAAAAAAAGTCGATATTACTTTCTCCACTAACTGGTTAATCACGCACGCAATGGCATATACATACAAATGATGCCTGACCTTTGGGTTTTAACAAATTACATAATTTGCGCATCATTTACAATAAAACACCTATTTATAATAATTCACAAATATGAAGTCATTGTTTTTTTTATTCCACCCTATAGCTTTAGGCAAGATTTGGTATATGTCAGACAAACATGTCAAAAATATCAGGAAATATTTAGTAAGAACTCATTTAGAAACAAATATTTACATAACGTGGAAGCGTTATAAAAGCTTAACAGATCAACATTGTTTTACATTTTGTTTGTAAATTTGCTTAAGCTACCCAGAAGAAACAGTTAATTTCGTCACCGAAGTTTAGAAAAAAATCTTGTGCTTTCGATATATAAAAATACCAGAAGCAGATCGAGAACTAAAAAATAATAATAAGTTTATTTTGCAAGATGGAATTTTCTGTTTAATACTTTTCAATATTTACCTGTTGTTTTATTATTACAATTATTCACTATTTTCAGGGAATTAATTATTGTTTTTTCTGACAGACCAACTCATTAAAGGAAAAATGTTCAAGAGTTAGAAAAAATACCTGAGTATTTCTCTGTAAACCGGGCAACTTTAAGCGTATTTTTGTCCCGACAAACAGTTAGTTTTTTTTCATAGAATAATAGTTTTATTTAATTATTATCATTGGACAAACTTTAAAAGCATACGAAGCACAACGTTAAAATGAAGATTAATTGTATTAAATGTTATTGAGGTAGTTTTAAAGAAGAGCCAGGAGACTGTGCCTAAAAATTGGGGACAAAATAAACATAAGTATTTTTAGATGCATTATTTCATTAAAAAATAGATTACTTTGATATTGTCAGAATAAAGTTCATTAGATTTGAAATATTTTAAGTAGGATTTTTTTTTTAATTTTTGAGATAAACACCTTTTTTACCAGGGGACTGTTTTTGGGGATATGCAGGGGACTGTTCTTTGAGCATTAAAAAACGTTTTTGATGTAATAAACTTTATTTTATTGAATATTGTACGATGGGCCGCGGTATATTAGGTGATTATCTTTTTAAGTTAAGTACAAACTATAAAATGAGCTATATTTTTAATGTTATATCGGCCTGGGACAGTGAGTTGCCCAGCTTACAGAGAAATACCCATCTACTAATTAATAAAGTAACCGGATAAGAATATCTGAGTTGTCATACCGTTGATGATACAGAAAATCAGAAGAAATAATCACGGATAACGACACTTACACTTTTATATGTCCGATCACTATACCACTAAAAATGAGATTTTATGGTGTCCAATTGTAAACCAAAAATGGTGTTTATTTAAGTGATTTACAATGCAGAGAGTATAAAGACAAAAAAAATTTGAGCAACCCAGTGACTTTCGGATTATGAGGTGCACCTTTAGTTTTTAGAATTCAAAAAACAGTATTAATAATGCAAAGAATATTTGATTTAAAAAAAAATTATTTGCCAAAAAGACATAAAAAATATTTACTGTTTTTTTTTAATTACTTTAAGCATTAAGTATTAACGGTATTTAAACATTTAAATTATCTATAAATCAGTTTACTAACTATTGCTGCACAAAAAAAGCAAGCATAATTAAAATTTTATTGCGGATTACTTATAAATATATAGCCTATTAACAACGTAACTAATTGTTACTTGAGAAAATAATTTTTTTAATGGGGATAAATATGTCACAATATTTGGGTTATTTGAAAACGCATTATTTTCCGTGTTAAAAGACAATAGACGCAATTTTTTACTTATCAAGCAATCACCATTGTGAGAACAATGAAGAACAAAATAAAATAAATATTTTTTACCTAATAATTGCACTGTTTCATGACCGCAATGTATGCTATGTGTCAAATGACATGAACAACAAATCAAAAAAATTATAACATTGGGCCAGCTTTATTGTGCCAGTTAATTAACTGAAGATTCCATACAATTAAGCAATATTGTTCAAAGAAATTTGCTTTTTTAAACATTACCTTGCGTCAAATTTACCGCTGTGAAAAAAGATTTACAACAATAGTTGACATTTAAATAGTTATTTTAACGCAACAATATAGTTTATATAACAGTTTTACCAGAGGCAGTCCAAAACCTAGATGTCTTAATTTTTATTGCACAAAATAGAAGATAGAAAGAAAAGTTTTTTTACAAAGGTAAATGATTTAAGTAGATGCTTTGTTTCTAAGCACCAGCATCACCATCCCTTTTTGGTCTATTTGACATACTTAAGCAATCTCTCACCTATAAAAGGTGCTCCAAAATAAGCTCAATGTATACTAAGTGACATAGAAAATGCAACACCCAGAATTGTTTATTGAAATTTGATAAAAACTTGTAAACATGTTTGCTATCATGTACTTCCATGACACGCTGATAATATTTTGAAGGCATTCCGAGCCGTACTTTTTTTGTATATCAGGATCCGAACAACATGAATATGTTTAATTAATATTCAGTGTTTTTTTTGTGTTGAATTTGTTTGGTTCCATTTGTTTCATTGCATTATCATGCCTAGAGTTCGCAGACGCACTAATTTTACTCAACTGTCCAAGTTTGAGAGGGGTCGGATAATCAGGTTATATGAAGCAGGATTTTCTTTTAGAGAACTCGCTAATCGGTTGATACGAAACGAGGTACAGTAATGGAATGTTGTTAAGCGTGGTCCTAAGAGGTATTGGACGCCAAAGACAGACTACAGAGCGACAGGATGGTTATTTGAGGCAACTAGCACTTAGAGATCGAGTTCCCACAATAAAAGCAGTTGCAAACCATTGGTTTGATACTGTCGTAAGGACAATAACAATGAGGACAGTATATCGCCGAATAAGGTCTTTTGGACTGTTTTCATACCTTCCCATCTTGTACTACCTCTGATCCAACAGCATCGTCGGTAACGATTGGTATGGAGTAGGGAGAGACTTGAATAACATATGGATGGAAATTTAATCGTATTCAGCAATGAGTCCAGATTCTGTTTGGGCACACATGATGGCCGTACAAGAGTAAAAAGGAGACGTGGTGAAAGACGAAACGTCCAATTTTCCATCTAACAGCATATTCATCGCACTGTGGGTGTTATGGTATGGGGTGCCATTGCTTACGGCAGCAGGTCACGATTAGTGTTCATTCCACGTAGCATGACTGCCCACCGAAGTTTTACAACCACACCTGCTTCTTTTTTTTTGAAAACATTGCAAAATCCACATTTTCAGCAGGACAATGCACACTTCATGTCGCACGTGTTAGTTTAGACTTTTCCGTACGGTGTGCTTTAGTGGCCTCCTCGATCTCCAGACATTTCCCCTATCGAACATATGTTATGGAATATGATGGGAAGAAGGTTGAAAGATTCACCACACCCTCTACAAACATTAAAGGCTCTACTAAACCAAAGTAAGATGGCCTGGGATATAATACACCAAGAAGGCATTAATTACCTAACCTCAAGAGGTTCCTTTCAAACTTGAAAATTTTAACTTTAAGCGCCCACTTTGAAGAAAAAAATCACTTTCATTTGTTGTAAAGGCCCCCCCCCTCACATTTTTGTCACCTTGTAAACGTTTTTCTACAAAATATTAGTCTCTGACCGAAACAAAATTTTTATTCAGACTGTCGTATGATGGAAAGTTCTATTTTTAGAATCAATTATTTAAATGAATCACATTCAGAATTTAGTACTTACTAGTCAACTTCGGGACTGCTTGAAAAGATTGGATGTCACCAAACGTATTACATAATTAATCTTTACTTAAAATCATGCTTAGCATTGCACGTTTAAAGTCGGAACACATTAGACCGATTATCTTGATACTGTAATAGAATTCAACTAAAATGTGAAAGTTTTCTTAAATAAAGAAATTATTTGCATGTATTTTATTTTGGTATTAATTATTATTTTAAAAAAACATATTTGAAATAAAAACTTTAAAAACTATAATCAATAAAAACCTACAAATGAACCTCCAAATTAAGTTTTTGGTCAAAAAAATAGTTAGAACAAAGAAAAAAGTTCTTTTAATTGCCAAATAGGTATTAGCAAAACTGATTGAACCGACAATGAAGACACTAAAACAAACAGGTTCGTTATTCATCGCAGAGCGATCCAGCAAGTGGGTCAAAAACGTTCGTTCTTTTTGAACGAATCCTTCACGAACGACACACCTCTAGTCATGTCAGTCGCCGGACGGTCGTAAGCCGCGGCTGTGTATTTGGGCACCTGCACTCCGAAAACACGGACCGACGAACGTTGACGGACTAAAATACAGGATTGCACAAATAAATCGTCCAATATTTGTTTGCTCCAAACGTGAATTATAATTAAACATTCTAGCTTAATTTTGTTTTTTTTTTAATTTTTTCTAGATTAGGTACATAAAAATCCCGCGTTCGGCAAGTGCTTTGTGACCGCAACAATATATACATATTTAACACGTGTCTTCGGAGGTGGGCACCTCACCTGCGACACTTGAAGACACGAATATATTTCAGTGTTTGATACCTATTACTAAATATCTTAACATATAAATAGCGTTGTGAACGCATTAAAAATATTAAATATTTAATATATCAACTAATAAATGGATGTTGTGTAGTGAAAGGTTTTAATTTCATTAAATTTTAAAATATGAAGTAGCTGACGTTACAAATCACCCATCGCCCCCCAAAATCAAATCAGCGCCCCCCAATTTTTTCTGGGTCCCTTACCGCCCCTCTCTAGGCCTCCAGCGCCCACAAGGGGGCGTTATCGCCCACTTTGAGAAAGACTGACCTAACCCAATCAATGCCGCGACAACTTAACCAATGTGTAGCGAACAGAGGAGCTTCGACACATTATTAACATTAAGGTGGGATATCTCAGCTAATTTGCGAAATTTCGAAATCAAATTTTAATCACTTTCTATTTATAAGTAGAACTATAAAGCGTAAAAGTGTACTCAAAATTACAGCACTCCCACTCGGTGTAGCATTTTTTATGTCACTTGGTATATTTTTAGCGTGATTTTTCTACACAAAAATAGGTCAAAAAATTTCTGCAACATGACCCGAAATCTCAAAATTTTTATTCAGAGGCGTGGTGTATTGTGACTAAGACATTGTAGGCCAATTTCTTATTTTTAGCTTATAAAACTGTCAAAATGTATTATAAATGAA
This sequence comes from Listronotus oregonensis, assembly GCA_019359885.1. Lineage (NCBI taxonomy): Eukaryota > Metazoa > Arthropoda > Insecta > Coleoptera > Curculionidae > Listronotus > Listronotus oregonensis. The sequence goes on from JAHBCN010000004.1 coordinate 254,374, forward strand.
TACCCCATTCAGTAATTTAGTACTTACTAAGTCTTAATCCTTCGTGGACTGTACTAAATATAAAATGTATTAGTGACTGTCCCCTGTATTTGAAGGTATTACATAATTAATTACCATATTAATCTCCTAAAATCATGCTTAGGGCTATTGCACGTTTAAACGTGCGGGTGGAGACACATTTAGACCGATTATCATTGATAGCTGTAATGTAAGAACCTATCGATTGCTTTCACTTGTGTTCACTTTCGCTTTTTTAGAAGACTGCATTAGTGCCAAGCAAGCGTGTGTATTTGCATGGAATTTTAATTTAATACGGTAACCCATTTACGTTTTATAGTGCAGGTTTATTGTTACGACAGAGAAATACAGGGTATATTTGTAAAATACTTTTAGCAAGATTTAAAATATTATATTATATTTGTCGAAGAAAAATTAAAACAAAAGTATTGTAGATTATTTTAAAATGGGCTGTTTGTTGGTTATATAACAAATTATATGAGACGATTGTTTCCAGCCACATTTTAGAACAATTTAATGGATTGCAGTTGTCTATGTTTGGTAATTTTATCGTGGTACTTTTTACAAAATATTTTAACGCAAATAAATTGAAAAAGAACTACTATTATACAGGGTGGTGCCAATTTGATTCAATACATTTATGAGATATTAACCAAACCACAAAATGTTCGTAAAACTACAGACGTATCTTTAAACCATACAAACAAATCATTGGTATACTAATACACCTTTAATAAAGACAATTTCAATATGCATGTTTATTTCTAACACTAAACATATTATGCTGTAAAAACATACTAACAATTATTATTATAAGGCACCTGTAGCCTCAAATAAAAATTAAATTGTCAGCCCTTTATGACATGAAATTTACCAGTTTTCTATTAATTTACTTTACTCTATCGTTGACTCACTCGGTACATAACGAGCCCTTTCTCGTGATTTCTACAATATTAGTAAAGCTCAGAACGCTTAAAAGAGCCCATTTTTTCCCAGTTTTGTCACCGATGTCCAAGTATTATAACATGGAGATATTGCATATTCCGGCACCTTTTAGACAACGCGATAGTGCGACCACTTACATTACACTAATACCTGTAAACTCTGAACTGAACTGCCCTCCCACAATTACATTAATATTTGGGTAATGTCAACCAGACAAAAGCACGCGGTAATCGCCGATAGACATACACCAAACTACTAACCACGCCCGACATTACTTAAATTTGCAGATCTGATGGAAAGCGGTGTTTTAATTGTGCGTTAATAATACTTCCTTCACATATAGAAAAAATTAACCCAGCTTTTCCAAAGTATAGGTTTTGCCATTTTGTTTCAGCTGTCACAAAATCTACAGCTTTTGTTGTTAGTCCATCCCTTTATTTTATGGTTAAAATCTCTTTAGAGACTCGTCAAATGGGACCTCTTTGGTCCTGGTCCTAGGGTATAGATTTGGACACAGAATCGATTGACGCTTACAAAACTTGCGGATCACCTAAAAGAAACTAAAAAGAAACAAAAAACCCTTTAACAGTAAAAAAAAACCATAAACGTTCAGATAGCAAGGCTACCACTATTTTTAAGATAAAGTTAATTAAAACACGTTTTTAAAACTTAAATAATAATTAAAAATATTTAAATTTTGTTATAAAAATTTAAATATTTTCTAAAATGTAACATTAGTACATTTTTCCATTTTCTATGCTTATGACATAGAGAATGGAAATTACATATAAGATGACATATATTAAATGACATCTAAATACGCTGCAGAAAGATTTCTGACCCACTTTAGCAAATTGGCCAGCCATTGCATATAGTTTGCATTAAGTGTAACGAAGGTAACAACTTTTAGGTAGTAGTTATTTAAAAATAACGTCCGTGGTGGCACTACCGCGTTGTCTAAAAGGTGCTGTGAAATGCAACATTTGCATGTTTCAGTGCTTGGACAACGTTGACGGAACAACTGGGAAGAAATGGGTTAAACACCGGAAAAACCCGGCACTCACGGTACTTTGGTATTTAGGTTTATATATGTATATATAATCCGTAGGATATAATATACATATATAATAATCCTTCGTGAGCTGTCATAAAGATAAAAAAAAAATTAATAACATTTATAAACAAATACATCGTAACCAATATTGCCGTTAAAAAAAATATTTATTTGGGCAATAAATTTAAACAATACCGTCTTAATCGATCTGAGGTGATTGGACTACTATCCTCCAAGTTTGATTAAAAACAAAAGAAAAAGAAGCACATCGTTATTTAATTATCAAACAAAACAATTGAGTTACGAAGTTACTGTTTTATATTACGATATTACTTACCTAATATATTCAATAAATAAAACAATATAAAATAATGACTTATATAATTCATTAATGCGGTATTGTCTTCTTCTTTAATGCTAAAAATTTGATTTACATGGTTTTTTCAAAAGTAAATGTAGGCCTTTCAGCAGCATCTTACTCTCATTAAAATAGGAAAAAAGATTCTTACTAACATGGGTCCAGAAATGCCCCGTCTTGGTAACGGTAATTAAATGATTGCTACTACTAGAAACACGTAATTCACATAAAATTTAACAGATTTGTATTAAATTTTATGTAGAATATACTTAAAAAAATAATAGTTTTTTAAGGGTAGGATATGTTTTGTCACCCAAAAATTTTTTAATGTTGCTTTTTTTTTAAATTTAAATATATATATATATATATATATATATATATATATATATATATATATATATATATATATATATATATATATATATATATATATATATATATTTAAAATTTTATAATTTTTAAAATTTAAATTTTTTTAAAAAAAAAATTAAAAAAAAAAATTTAAATTTTTTTTAAAAAATTTTAAAAAATTTTTTTTTAAATTTTTTAAAAAAAATTTTTTTTTTCCGGAAAAAAAAAAAAAAAAATTTTATTTCTTTTTTTTTTTTCCCATTTTTAAAAAAAAAAAAAAAAAAAAATTTTTTTTTAAAAATTTTAAACAAAAAAAACCCTTTTAATTTTTTTAAATAATTTATAATTTTTATTATAAAAATAAAAAAAAAAAAATATTTAAAAAAATTTTTTTTTTTAGTTCCAAAAATTTTAAAAAAATTATAAATAAAAATAAAAATAAAAAAAAAATTTTTTTAAAAAATTAAAAAATTTTTTAAATAAATTTAAAAAATTTTTTATTTTTAAAAAAAAATTTTTTAAAATATATATATATATATATATATATATATATATATATATATATATATATATATATATATATATATATATATATATATATATATATATATATATATATATATATATATATATATATATATATATATATATATATAATTTAATAAATTTAAATTTTAAATTTAAATTTAAATTTTAAAAATTTTATTTTTAAATAAAATTTTAAATTTTAAAAAATTTAAAAATTTTTTTTTATTTTATTTTTATTATTTTTTATTAAATTTATATAATTAATAATATATATAAAAAAAAAAATATTTATAACTTCTTTCTCTGAACTAAATGTATGTGAAAGGGTCTTTTTACAATTAAAATGTTACTGTGTTATAAAAACTTTGCTATTTTGTCCAATTAATTTTAAAGTGTTACTTATTACGCAACTTAAATTATTATTTAATGTTAATGGATTTTATTAAAAACAAAAAAAAATTTTAAATTTTTATCCTTCCGAAAAAAAAAAAGATTTAGGTAAATGTATATAGTTGTTTATGTTATATATTTAAAATCAGGTGTTTTATATAATTATATATTATTGGTTGTCTTAATGATGGTGTCATTTTAATAAATTTCCATACTATATTTCGGCGCTAAACAGGGATGCGATTAATTTCCCTAAAAGAATAATTTGAGTTTCCAATCTTTTTTAAAATAAAAACATTTACTGTTTATTATTTACTACGGTTTATTTTTATTTTAGTTAATTTTCCTTCAAATTGTGACAACTTAATGATGTGTCATAAACCTGAACAACACAGGCTTGCGGAAAATGATAAATAGGATAAACAGGACCTTGTTTTTTTTAAAAAATTCTACTTTATGAAATCTAAGTACCAGATACGATAAGTACCGTCTTTCTAAATGCCCTTTTCGCACAGCTTTATTACAGATGTCGAAGTACCAAAAAATTCTATTTAAAAAATGCGGGGCCCTATATTTAAACCCACATTATCGTCTAAGTAATGTTATTCAGACAAAACCTACAGTTTATTGTAGAATTCGGAACACACACAACGGCACAAGATGTTCGCTAAGGGTTAGTGTCTGCATCTATCGTTCCTTAATTCGCTGATCTAATAAAACATGGTGTTTCAATGCACCAACTTCAAAACTATTTTGGTTTTAAATTTAATGTTTTGTAAGAGGATATTATTAGGTTATTTTAAAATAAGAGATAAATAAAATGTAATACTTTCATATTAGAGTCCGTGTGACGAAAGACAATATTTTTAAGATATGTAAATATAACTAAGCAGTCTAAAACAATAAACACATACACTTAGCATATACACATTTTATATAATTAAATACAATTTTTTAAAATAGTTTTAACCTACTATATAATTCTTTTGCAACTTTATTGCCTAATTTTATTCATTATAGCTTATAGAAAGTGATTTTGCTATATAGTTGCTCCAGTTCTTCACGATAAATATAAAGTTCATCAAAATAAATAAATATTACCACTTACCAAGAAAATGTTATAAGAATTATTTACAAGTAAAAGTTCACTACAAAACTGCAGTTGAAGTAAAAATAAAACATATTAGATTTTCTTTACTTTTTTGCTGCAAGCACCTTGACATTTTTGCAAATCGTTTATGGGTCTCTTGATGACGAAAAATATGATTCGTGATTCATCTGTCTGACGGTCTGTCGATCGGTCGGTCTGCTTGTTGGCGCCATAAGTTCTTAATAAAATAAAATTTTAAGTTTAATTTTGTTATCCCTGTCGTTTTCTTGGTTTATAAAATCAAAAAATATTATTTTTATTGTTTTATTCAAAACGGAAAGAATATTTGGTGTTGTTTTTTATTTCTGGTATTTTTATATACAAATAAAATGTAGAAAGCTTTTTTATATTCGAGTTTTTGGTTTAAATACACCTGGGGATGCTTCTAAGACTGCTTAGGAGTGCATTTTGTAATGGAAAGGGAAGCTTTCGGAAAACGACTTTATTAGTTGTGGTTATAAATATGATAGTACCATGTAGTAATGAATGATGTGTCAAATAATATTATTTTATTACTCTTTTGTATGATACTTCTTAGTTTTTAAGTAACACAATAAAAACCTGCCTTGTTGTATCTGTGTATATGGTAAAGTAGAACATTTGGAAAGGTAGTATGATAGTGATGTCAGATTAAAACATTGACATAATTTTTACAATAATGTAATCTGTTTTCATGGCCATTTTACTTAAAAGATAAAAGGTGTTGCTCCTAATTAAACCCATTAGACAATGCCGATTCAAGATTCCTCTAAGCATTTATTAATTTAATGCAAGGTCTTTTTAAAAATTTTGAATCCAATGGGATTTCCTTACGAGGGGGATCAAATATAACCCGAAATTTTATTCTAAAAACCAAACGGATTTTCATAGCCGCAAATGCATTTTTAACATTTTTACAGTGAAGTATTTACAAAACGTGCATATATTATCATAGTCACTTTAATTGTTTTTTGTTAGTAATTGTCAAAATAACATAGCAAGCAGTTTATGTTTCCGTTGCGCAATGCATAATAGTCCGAAAACTTTGACAACACAAAGCAACATTAACCCAATAAACAACCTTATTCTTGCCAATAGAAAAATTTTTTGGCCAAAATGTTACAAACATTATAACTTAGAGTTGGTTGCGTCGAGAAAAATTATCTATTTCCATCTGTATTCTAAAGAAGTTTGCGAAAGATTGCTGCCTAGGAAAAAAGCAACGACGTGTTGAAGTCTCTACTAAGCTTTTTAGGCAATATTAAGGTGAAGATAATGCATTTTTTCCTGAGCAATTTCACTTATCTACAAAGGTATAATTGGCACAGCTACTGGTAAATGGAACCAAATAAACCAATTATTTGTTATAACACAGATACATTTACCCGATAAGGTCTTTAAAATAAGGTACCCTATTTAAAACTAGGGGGTTGGGCATCCCTTCGCTAGGAGATTGAAGTTACGAGAATAAAAAAGCAACTAGATGTTCCCCTCTTTCCGAGCTTCTCTCCAGATTTTCATTTTAAAGCTGAAAAATCGAGGTGAAAAGTTTTCGTTGACTCACCCTGTATGTAAGGCAAGATATTATAATAATTAAATAAAACTTAAAAAAAAACTCTTGTTGTTGATTCTGCAGTACCTTTCTATAAACTGCAAAAAAATATTTATTGCTATTTTACAACTTGTATAATACAAACCTTTATATTATCTAGACCTATCAAAATGCAAAAAAATCATGGTAGAAGATTAAACTATGATGATAACTTGTCGTCACAAATAACAATAACACTATGTAAATACAACATCTACATACTCAGCTCAACAATTCATCTGCTCCGTATGCAGGTCATCATCTATTAAACATTCATGTCAAGTTTAAAAACATCATTCATAGTGATTTAAGTGATTTCTAAATGATGATGTGTAAGAAGATATAAAAAAATAAAAATTGTTAATTGGGTGCTTCACACAGATTTTGTAACCGATTATATCTTGGGTATTTTGGTTTGGAAAAACAAAGGACAAAATTACAGCATTTAAACGTAACTTCTTAGACAACCGTTTTGTATTAATTAGTGACACCTATGAAGATTATCAACTGACGATACTTCTTTAATTATATCTCATTTACAAGAATTAAGATGTTTCTGCTTTATGGGAACCAAAGGCTAGGATATTACTTGTTGAATGTAAAGAAAGCCTTTATTCGATTACTAGCCTCCAGTGAAGTTCATTAGAAATATAAGTAACACAATGTTTTTTTTACCCGCAATGCAAAAACAGGTACTTGGTTTGGGACGGAAAGTAATCAGCTGGATCTGGAGCCTATTCTTGGAATCACAAGTAACCTTTTAAAAAGCAATAAAAATGTAAAGGACAACTTTAGAGGAAATTGGATAAATTGCAAGTAATATAGCCAGACCCTAACATTTATTTAAAGATTGGAAGGATTGGGGTTAACAAAAGTTGTAAAAAGAATTATTAGCCAGACTGCTAAACTAATACTATAAAATGTCACTATGTTTTTAGTGTGTAAAGAATGCTGACATCTTCATTCCTAATAAAAGATATTGTTCATATCTGCATGCCCATTACCCATCCCATAGCCTAAAGCTCACTTAATAATGTCAAATTATACATTAATATTACAAAGTAATATGCCATCAAGTTTTTATGACATAAGATATTATATATGATTATTAATAAGACTAGAATCATTGAAGGACTTTAAACGATGTGCTTTTATTTTGGCAAAAAAAAACTTGATCTTTTAAGACCTTATAATTTTCAAACAAAGATTAATAATAAACTGTATTTTTTTTAAGAAAGTATTTTATATAATAGAGATAATATGATTTAGAAAATTAATTTTGGTGGACTTTATTTAGAGTTTGATGGCCATGAATAACTTAGTCAAGAAAAAATGAACCTAAAGTTGTGTTACCTCTTACAAAAATAGGAAGTGGCCTTCTACCGTACCTAATGGGTCCCCAAATCATCACTCCAACAACTTAATCCACATGCCTTTCTTTATCGAATAGTGGGCGTCGTTTTCTCAGCCTTGCACGTCGCTAAACACTACCCCATTATCGATTTTTATGTTACTGCATCATTTTATAGATGCTGGCGTCTATGGTGTCTTGTTAGGGTTAGTACCAAATATGGATGGTAAGAAAGGAGTTCAAATGATTTAGCGATAATCTGAGCGCATTCCAGTAGGTCTTTTATACGTATAAAACCGCTTAGAGTTAAATGCCCTAGTTGTAGCTGAACGATACTGTAAGGCCAAAATATAAGCTGACGATCTTGGCATTATGCAGTACCTCGGTGATGCCCAGTACCTCAGCATTGCATTACCGTCAATAAATGTTGGCAAATGTTCACTGTAGTCTTGTAAACAACTCTTTTAAGAGCGCTCACAAAAAGAACTCACACATATTTAAATCTGAAGAACATGGTGCCCTTTTGATCCATTGGTTGGGCTATCGATTATGTAATTATTGCTGAACAAAAACAGTATTGTAAAGAACTTAATTTATTTTTTTTAAGTGTTACTATGCAATTTTATTTTTTATAAAGTTTTAATAAGTGTCTTCTGCAAAATAATGATAATTTTGCAGATTTGTTAATTTACCTTCAATATCTAATTATTATTGTTGTATTATTACAGCTAATTTATGTTCGAAGGATTTTTTCTTCTGACAAGAGGTATCAGCTAAAAAAATGTTTAAAAGGAAAAAACTGATTTTAAATGCATTTAATAATAGGATGAAAATAAGACCATAAAGAAAAGTAGAACACATGTTTACTGATGGCGTCACTTTTATAAATTTTGTAATTTTTATAGCCAATCACTACCAAAAAATATCATTCTAGAGTGTCTGACTATACCGGGTGATCCAGGAGGGTGGCTCATCCCCTTTTCTAAAATATTTTTAAAACAGAAAAATTAAACTTATGAGACCTAAAAAGTGCTAAAGAATAAAAAAGAGAAAAAAAAAATTAGTTTGCTTTACTTGAATGGATATAATAAAATAGAATGGTAAAGTATTTGGTTGCCAGTTGTTCTGGTTAATGGTGTACCAACATTTTTTAAACTGCAAAACGTATGACCTACGTATAAAGTAAAAGTACAATTTAGTTGATATATGTCACGTTCGATATTGTTGTTACTTGCAAAGACATATTATATCCTTTCCCTCATTACAATATATAACATTCTGTAATGTTCCGTGAAAATGCACAATCATTGCAATTAGACCATTATTATTCAATGTTTTGTATATTAAATTTTTCTTGTCGCTATTTTGATATTTAGTAGCAACGTGTCGAAATAGTGCAATCCCGATAAAAATCAACGATTTTAAGTTTTTTTTTAATTTTCTTTAATACTCAAAATAAAAAAAATGTTTATATGCCTCAAAGATACCTTTAACATTTATATATATTATATGTTTGACAGCATTAACAATTATAGGTGTGATCCTGGTGAAACGTTTGCAAGATTTCGCAAGGAAAACAAATCGCAAACGAATATATTTCCGGACTAAAGACATTTTTTTTCGATCAATTCGCGCGAGGGAAAAGCTGTCAAATCTGCCGATTCGACAGACTTTTTGCACATTTTTCTTCTTATGGACACTAGCATAATTAGGCTTATACCGAATAATCGTCTTACTGAACACAAAATATTTTTCGGGCCCTTAATTAAAGACTTATATAGTCTTAAAGTCTGTCATTATGATGATATGAACCATACCTTTATAATTACTGATTTTTTTTTTAACGATGTATTGTAATTTATTTTGATTAAATATTTATTTATTTTTATTTTGGCACAGTCCACGAAGGCTGATGCCTAAGCACTAACGTACCGTGGTTGTCTTAAGTGTGGTGAGAGGAAGTTTGTTCACACGGAACTTAAATATTTGGAGATTGGGAGGAGAAGAAAAAACCCGCGGGCGAATTCCATAGTCTTGACACTCTAGGGATGAAGGAACGAAGAAAGCCGGAAGTTCGGGGCCTCTCTAACTGAACTGTAAAAAGATGCATGTTGCTCTGTTGGGAGCTGCCAAAGAAGGAATTATACTGGCCAACTCCTCTGAGCAGAAGCCTTGAAAATATCTATAGACAAGCGACAGATCCCCTACAGCTCGACGGTGGGCAAGAAGAGGAAGCCTTTCTGTGAGCGTTGTGTCATTAATAAGACGAACGACTCTTCCTTGAATGGAGTCCAGAATGCTAAGTGTTGTAGGGGACGCCATTCCCCAGACATGAGAACAATATTCTAAAGAGGGTCTGATTTGGGATACATACAGAGTGTACAGATTGGGAAAGAGAAATATTTTCTGCCGAAAGAGGAATCCAAGCTTTTTGAAGCTGCCGAGGCTATGAATTTAATGTATTTGTGCCAGTTGAGGTTATTCTCAAAAGTAACGCCAACAAGATTAAACGACTCTTTGTTCTGCAGAACTTTGCCGCTCATATGTAAGGAACGAGCATTGGCATACTTTTTTCGCGACAGCGAACATGACTGTGTTTTCGAGGCATTAAACTGAACTGAAGATTTTTGGCGCCCCAATCCAAGAAAAGTTTGAGGTCTTGTGAAAGAGATATCTGCATTGACCTGCGCTTGTTTTCCAAATCAGAATTACATGGTGGCTTAAGAAATTGAATACTAAAGTGGAGGGTAATATAGTCAGCAAACCATGAATGGAATTGATTGTGGAAGAGAAAAGATTGTTAATGTGTAGAAGAAACAGCGTGACTGCCAGCACTGAGCCTGGGGCACCCCAGCATTAATTTGGTAGAAGCTGAAAGAATGACCATCTACAGTAACTGATATACGTCAATTAGAAAGGAAACTGGAAAGCCAAGAGCAAAGCTTAGGTGGAAGACCGTAAGAAGGAAGTTTGTTAAGAAGCTCATCATGTCAGACCTGATCGAAAGCATTGGGTATGTCATGAGCAACGATCTGGGATTCACCAAGAAACTCAAGGGACTTGTTCCAGTTGTGTGAGACAAAGGAAAGAAGATCAGCTGTGGATCTACTATAACGGAATCCATACTGTCTATCATGTAAGATCTTATGTTTTTCCAGATCCTTTAGGATTTAGGAATTAATGATTTTTTCCATTACTAAGCAAACATCAGAAAGAAGAGATGTAGGTCTATAGTAAGATGGGAGACTTTTGGATCCTTTTTTTGGGGACTGGTTGCACACGTGCAGCTTTCCAACTCTCCGGGAAAATACCCGTGTCGTCAGAGATTCGAAAGAGGCGAGTTAGGATGGGTGCAAGCTTGGGAGCACATTTTTTAAGACGATTGCTGGTATGCCATCCAGCCCAGACGATTTTTTAGTATTAAGAGAAGAAAGAATACGATTGATCTGTTTGACTTTAAAAATTATATCGGACATTTTATGAGAAACAGGGACAACTATTGGAGGAGGAAGATTAATAGGAGGATCAAGCGTAGAATTGGCAGCAAATTGTTTGGCGAATAGTTCGGCTCTTCCTTTGGAAGTAGAGACAATTCCATCTTTAGAGATTAGGGGTGGAAAAGAATTTGTGCAAAAGTTTTGACTAATATTTTTGGCAAAGGACCAGAAAGCTTTACTGTCATTTGAGCAAGAGAGAACTTTATCTTTTATCCGATTGTTAAAACAGTCTTTTGCTTCTGAGATGGTTTGATTATACTGATTTCTTGCTTCGATGCTAGCCTGTCGATTTTCGGGACAAGGGTTTTGGAGAAACTTTTTGGGGGCTTGAATTTTCAATGATCCGCTATCAATTTGGCATCAGTAACTTTAAAATTTTATTCGCTTAGTTAGTTCTGAACCGAGATTTCTTAATTAATCAAATTTTCGGCTTCGGCGTTGACCGAAGGTTGTGGTAAAAGCCAAGCAATCGGCTTCGGCTGAAAATTAACCTTCGGTCGAACACTACAATTTATGTATGAACTTCCAATATGGACTTATGACGTGCGAACAAGTAAAAACAATTTTAAATAACAGAAAAACCTTTAATTATAATTTCATAACTGCAAGGTTACTGATTTCTAATGTAAGAAAAAACTTTGATAAAACCCAAATAACTAGGAAATAAAGCGGTTAACCGTTGAGAAATCAAAGAAACCTGGTCAGTGGTTCTAAAATACATATTTTTTAATGTTAAACATAGAGATATTTTTATTTCCTTATAAAATAGTGAAAGGTCGATATTGTTTTTATTAATGTATTTAAATAATATGATTTAATTTAAATTTCACTTTGTATACCTGTGCGTATAAAAAGACAATATTACTTATTTTCCGCTCTAGATACTGATGTCTCCGACTACTTGTTACGTGAATTATACAAGGTGCCATATGCGGATTAAGAAAACCGCCACATATTATACAAGTATGATTGGTTAATATGTGTGTAATTACAAATGATGTATATGTGTAGTATAATTTTAATAAAAATATAAACGATATCGCAATATTAGTATTTGCGTAACAAATTACTTGTATTAATCCGCTGTGACAAAAAATAATACACCCAGAAAAATTTAAATCATTTTTAGTAATATTTTGTTCACACATTGATATTAGAGAATTATTGCAAGTTGCCCTATTAGGGTCGGGTACTATTTATACCGACCTTATTTAAATAGTGCCTCTACTTAAATGTGACTTATAATTAATAGTGATTGCACATACATTTTTGACACGAGTATAAATCATTAAGCAAGAGGAACAAATTTTTGTTTTACTTATTATTCACCTAATTTTTTTTATTGTTCCCATATTTATATACAGAAAATTAGGTATAATTTTATTTTAATAAGAACACTAAATACATACGAAAAAGCAAAGTTATAAGTATTCTCTTTCTATAAGAAAGTTCACGATTGTGTTCGACATTCGTTCGGTTACACGAACAGTTCCAAAGCTTAAACTAAGACACTGGAAACTAAGACCAAAATAAGGCACGTCGCAAAGCGTGCATAAATAAAGCAGTAAGGGAGACCTTATCTTACAATGCATCTGCGCAAAGTCAGATTTCAATATAATAGTGCCCTAATATTTAGCTGTGCAATATTTCTCTTATTAAAAGAAGAAACAAATGATTAGACACAAATCCCTGACAATTTACTCCAAAATGTACTTCTGAAGAAGAGCTGTTGGTGCTTGTTAAGGCTAAGATCATGAAAGTAGATGTAAGCACCATGATACCTCAAACATCAAGGGGGAAATTTGGAGGCGTAGGTGTGCAAGAAAGAAAGTTAACTTTGATTATATTTACGTGGCTTCTAAGGCCTTTATTTTTGAAGACAGAAAAAATGTTTTATATAAAAATTATAGGATTTTTTTCATATTATCTTTTGAAAATATCAGTAAAAAAATACCGCAATAAAAAACGGAAAAATATAGGCGACTTCAACTTTTTTAAATAAAACATCCTGCATATTATGCGCTATAACGAAAGATCTTTTTTTTTTTATTTTAAATATATATACATTGATGATATTTGGATGAACCATTTTTAAGATATTTAAGCTTAAAATATAAATAAATTACAAAAAAGTTTCATATTAGTATCAAGAAAGCCATGGAAGCAATAAAATTGTTATGTTGCTGAATTTAGTGGTCCAATAATGTTTATTTTTGTGATTTAACATTTTTGCTAAAGTGAAGGAAGGCTTGTCGGTGAATAGAATTTTATTTAAAAACTTTGGATCCTGCTGCATAAACCTAGCTATTTCCAATGCATACTTAGGTCGGTCCTGCATGTTTTGTTCAGGAAGATTCTGAACGGACATACATTTATAAGGATAAAATTTGTAAAATTTTAAGGTGAAATAAATTTTATAATCTGTTTTATTAAGTTCAGATGCCGCATCCGAGATTGATATTTCAGGATTTTCTAAAATTATTAAAAGTAGTTAATGCTAGTCCAATAGAAAAAGTATATTAATTATCCTGAAAAAACGAGGATATCCAAAACTTTGTTTTCATTTCGTGCTGCAGTCCTTTTTTTATTTTAAAGCTTTTTCGTTCAATAAACTTTCTTTCTATGTATTTAATAGTATCTATAAAGGGTACCCGTTGTTAAGGATATAATAAGTAATATTTCCTTTGCACTGTCGTCACATTACTGTTACCATAAAAAAGACGCATAATAGCGATTTTTTGTTCTTTTGAATAGCCCATCGACAAAAAAGCAATACAAACTACTTTTAATAGTTAAAATGAGACATTTCAACTTTTTATAATATTAATACGTCAAATTTATTAAAACAATTTTATTGTTTTCATAGATTTTTTGTTACTAATATGATTTTTTTTTCAATTTATTTATACTTTAAGCTAAATATCTCAAAAATGGTTTATCCAAATATCATCAATGTATATATTATTATATTTGAAATCAGAAAAAAAAGATCTTTTATTGTATCGCATAATATACAGGGTGTTCACTTTAAAAAAGTTAAAGTTGCCTGTATTTTTCCATTTTTTTATTGCGATAATTTTTTAATGATAATTTCAAGATAATATGGAAAAAAAAATTAAAATTTTTATATAAAACATTTTTTCTGTCTTCAAAAATAAAGGCTCCAGAAGCCACGTAAATATAATCAAAGACCCTGTACATATGTAAACATTTTAAACGCCTTTCTTGTTGAGTTGATCAACAGCTTTTGGTGATTGGCTTATTTTTTAAAAAATTTTAAGTAATGCTATAAGAACCACTTTTAAAGGGGAATCGCCAGAACTTAATCCTGTGTGGGTAACTCCAGCATTGGTCGTCTTTTGTCTTGAAGCTACAAACACATTTTTTAATTTTAAAAACAGAAAGTTTACTTTTTCATAAATATGACCCACCTTTTTCTGTCTTTAGTAAAGATTTGTAGAGAAAAAGCATTTTGTTCTGTTTATGCTTAAAAAGAAATTTAAATTCTTTGCATTATTATCCTATCTTCCTTCCTCCAATTAGAAGTATTCGATGCTCCTCAAAATTCTACGACCCGTCGTGATACACGACAACGGACTCAAGGATGATCAAAAAAAAAAAAATATATATATATATATATATATATATATATATATATATATATATATATATATATATATATATATATATATATATATATATATATATATATATATTTATATATATATATATATATATATATATATATATATATATATATATATATATATATTATATATATATATATATAATATATATATATATACAGTATAATGCATGTCTCTATTACGAAAGGTGCGTTTATGATATTAAATTCATTACGTAAATACGCAAATTAGAAGATGTGTATAAAAACAACCCACGCATGGATGTCATAACGTCTCGCATTCTTTGTCGAAATAAAACAATTACACTGATTTATTAATTACACAAAAATTAAAATAGTAACGTAATAATCTAATTCTCAGGATCGTACCCACAATTATTTTATCCAATAATTTCGACATTTTAATTCAGGTATATTTAGTAATGCGCAGGTTATAAACTTTCATTTTGCATGTGAGAAATTATGTTTACTAATATCTGTACGTAACTAATATAAATTGCAGTTTAAGTTGGATATTATTTATAATTTACAAGTAACATTTATAACAAAGGTTGAAGGTTCTTTAGGAACTATAAGTGGTATTATGGGAAATCTTGTAAACTTTGAAGTGATTGGTAGCAGAAATAATTAGTGTTCTTTAAATCAATTATAACTTAAGTATGTGTGTATTATTTTAATAATTCACTGCGAATTAATTGTCTAATGACTGAATAAGTATTATGCTTAAACGATTAATCAACAAGTAGGACTGGAACAGCAGAAATATTATCAAAGGTTATATTTGATTGTCGTAAAAAAAATTAGTTGATCTTGTTAATTTATATAACTATTAGAGGCTGCCTTGCCGCTCGGCCGAGAGAAAAAATGGAGAAAAGCTTATAGACATTAAGTATTTCCAAAAAAAATCTATTCGTTATCAGATATTATTAAATCTCGCAGCACGTTAAGCCTTCTGGTAAAAACAAAACTAAATAGAAATAAATAATGTTTAAAGATAACTAAAATAAAATAAAGCAAACAAA
Source organism: Listronotus oregonensis (assembly GCA_019359885.1). NCBI lineage: Eukaryota > Metazoa > Arthropoda > Insecta > Coleoptera > Curculionidae > Listronotus > Listronotus oregonensis. Next base: position 270,254 of record JAHBCN010000004.1, read on the forward strand.
TTGCTTAATTTAAATCTAAAATTCACAGCACGTACCATCTTATATAATCGGCAATGCAGTGCGGCAATCACTGATCTTAGAACCAGTCAATTTTAAGTTCACAAATCAGTGGTACAAATAATTGAAGTAAAATTTGTAAAATGATTTTTTTTTTGTACTTAGCCCTTTAAAAACATATTTATGACTATTAATACATAATATGCTATAATGTATATAAGTGAAATAAAAACAATAAAAATCAAACCACGAGAACTTTTACCTTCATTTAATTACCTTCGAAAAAACAATTTCAGATTAAAACAAAAGATTATACGTGCACAAAAAATGCATTTGTTGTGAAAGAGTTACAGTTAACTGCACTGTCCAGAAGTTACATGCTGTTTTTATTATATTCCTATAAGTTTTTACTTGATGATTACTCTTGCATAAAGAAGTTTTATCTGTACCCGTTGTCCCAATAATTTACATTTAGGTGTTTAATATCTTTATATATATAAGCAATATAAAGATCTAAATGGCACATACTGGTCTGTTCAGGTCGGATAAACTATGAGTTTATCATGCATTTAGATTTATTTTCGATATGTCTTTAAATGAAGAAACCATGTTACCCTTATTAGTAACTATATTTGACGGAAACTAAATTTTGAGTGTATCACAAATTCTGATAGCGCATAAATTGTCAATACAGTAAAGCATGTTAAAGAAAATCAATAAAAAAATCCCTCCACTTTATAGTTTTCATTCCGACAAATTAATATGGTTTTTAGGCAGCAAATTCGTAGCTACTAAGTCATTATTTTCTTTAATTTTTTTAAACCAAAATTTACTAAAAAATAACAAATTATTGATTATATGCATGGTAATATACTTTAAAAAAATAAATATTCCACAGTACTATTGCATGCTTGTTTGAGGCATTAAACGAGTTGATATTCACTTTATTGTTTTTGGTATGTAATCAGTTTAACCAACATGCAATATTATAATTTTACGTATAAACTTTAATAATACGGGAGTTTATAGTTTATGTAAACTATGTTCTTTATTTTTTTTATTAAAACTTTCTTTAATTTTCTTTCATATACAGCATTTTTTTAGGTTTAATTAGGAAAGTTTACTGATGGCTCTCGAATATTCCACAAAGAGTAATTTTTTAAAATATCTAGACAAATATCGTTATTTAAGCTTTTCTGCATCTTCTGCTCAGACGGAAGCTCTAAGTTTTAGACATTAGCTAAAATGATAAATGTGTACTAGACATACGCAAAAACTAACAAGTGGCTTATACCTTTCACTGTTTAACTTACATACTCGTTTACAGTTTTCTTTTAAAGGTATTTATAAATTATTTATTTGGTATGTATAACACCAATAACGTAAAATGAGCTCACACATACACATGTCACAGGCAGTAAAAAAGAAACAATTATTGCAATTTTTTTAATTAATAAACTTTAATAAAATTAGAATCTGGCATTACTTGGTGCTTTAAATTCGACAACAAATCCTGCAGACGTGGTCGCCAAAATTATATATGTTATCTGTCAAAATTGACATCATTTTTAAAAATTTATTAAAAATGTAATTTTTGGAGGAATTTCAAAACAGTCTTGACCCACTCACAATAAAGTTGATTTTTTCACTGTGTGTGTGTGTGTGTGTGATGGCACTGGTTTAAACCAAATGGCCAGCATCTCTCCTTGTTTAGAGGTCGAAAAAGCGTAAATCTTTTTGACCATTGTAAGGGGTTCACAGTTAAATAATCACTAATCTATTTACATAATTTTGTGTTTTTTTTGTTGACAATATAGTGTTTTATATATTTTTTTAGTATTTTTTTTTCTTCCTTTTTTCCTTTTTTTTGAATATTTTTTTGTCCTCTTTTTTTCCTTTTCTTTTTTGTCTAATACTGTTAAGTTATATTTTATCTTTTTAAATAATTTTGTCTTTTTTTTAATCCTTTTTTTTTTCTTCATTAAATTTTTTATAAATTTTGTTTTGTATTTGATTTTTTCACTGTTTCTGGCAAATAAAAAGGTACTATAGAATTTTTTTTTGACTAACTAACATTAACGTATTTGTTGGTAAAACACTTATGTTATATTAGTATTTTTATAAGAATTTTTGTCTTTGTTACTTCATTTTGTTAAAAATATTAAAATTAGGACAAGAAAATTTTTAACATAAGTTTAAACAACATATCGGTTACATAACAAAAATTTGTAAAAAATGTTTGCCATCAAAAAGATTTAAACTTTTTCCAAGATGCTTTTTTTTTTATATATATATATATATATATATATATATATATATATATATATATATATATATATATATATATATATATATATATATATATATATATATATATATATATATATATATATATATATATATATATATATATATATATATATATATATATCCCGTTGAAAATTTAACTTAAAGGTAATTGTTTCACAAGTTGTTTTAACCATTCGTCTTTATTGTACATTAAAAAAAAAGTTTAAATAATTGTCGTATAAATTTTTCGCGTCGTGAAGTCCTTCTTATATACTTAACAATGTAACACGATCAAAGTTTCAAAAATTTAATCCCGAAGAAATGAAAAATTGTTAAAATTATTATATATAAAGCATTAAAAAATTTTAAACTTTTATGACGTGGTCTTGTTAGTTATGTATATAAGCGCGGTTTTGAAGCCGAGCGCAACCAAAAATGTTGCGTGGAGACCCATTTTTAGCGTTAAATTAAAATTATAAATAATGGAGCTATAACTTGGGGAGTTGGGACTTTTTTTATTGGAAATTTCTTTCTCTTTCAGGTTTTTTACAATTTTCGCTATCTCTTAAGGTTTTTAAATAATCATTAAAAATCGAAATGGCTTCTTTGTTTGTTCGTTTTTTGTTAATACCAATTGCAATTTTCATTGGCAAAAAAAATCCTCCAAATGCCTTTCTCAGATTTGCATTCCGCGTCGAATGAGCTATTGCTCATATTTTTCGAAGCCTTCTAACTAGTTTTTGCAAAAAACACACTTCTCGACTAGACTATATACGATCGACTTGATCGTTTGTTAGCACCTTAAGGCAAACATATTCCTTACAGAGAATATGTTTGATCTTTTTATCAGCTATAATTAAGGTTTGTGATATTAATAACTCAAGTTATTTAGACATTACACCATTTCCTAATTATATATTATATCATTACTTCTTGCTTTACTGTGTTACGGTATTATTAATGGTAGACAGGTTCTGGCTTAACAAAATAAAATCTAAGACAATCTGTATAACGCCGTCTCGATCGGTCGATTACATAACAATCAAGAATGAATGAACTTTACGGCTGTCAGTAATTTATCTTTTAAACCGAGTCGAAAAGCGGAGAAACTTTAAAGTATTTTTATGGATTCTTATATTTTAGAGAATTTTGAGACTTTGGGCTTACATGCATTATAAGTTTAAATTAAGTAAGTGCAATTAAAAATATTAGGTATTATTATTAATAATTATGATTTTAGATCACAGAACTGTATGTATATATACAGGGTGGCTAAACGAAAACGAGCAAATGTCCTTTTTAAGTTTTTTTTATACCTTTGTTTTGAGGGAGAAACTTTGTAGTCATATGATGCATCCTCCATCCGCAACGCTTTGACCAGGGCAAATTCCACCCCTGAAATTTTAAATAGAGAGAGGGTCAAGTTGTACCTTGTTTGAAAGCTCTTTAGATTCTATTTATGTACATACCTATATTATACAAAGGCGTAAAAATGCCACACCAATTTTTATTTTTATTTTCCGTATAAATCCCGACTAAGATTTCGGAATTTTTACTGAAATCGCGGAATTCCAACTTATATCTCGGAATTCGAACTTATATCTCGGAATTCCGACTTAGATCTCGAAATTCCTACTTATATCTCGGAATTCCAACTTAGAGATTTAAGTCGGAATGCCAAGATCTAAGTCAAAATTCCGAGATCTAAGTCGAAATTTCGAGATATAAGTCGGAATTCCGAGATATAAGTCGGAATTCCAAAATCTAAGTCGGAATTCCGAGATTTAAGTCGGAATTCTGAGATATAAGTCGACATTTCAAGATCTAAGTAGGAATTTGTACTAAAAATAAAATTAAAAATTGATGTGCTCCTTCTATGCCTTAGTAATACTAAGCCGTTTTCATTTAGTGGTTTTTGAAGTACGGAGTGTCCAAAGAAAAGCAAACTATCCAATTTGTTAAAGCTTAAAAAATTTTCGAAATAACAATGATCCGACCCGTGTACTTTTATTTCAAATGAAAAACATGTTTAGGCTAAGCCATCCTCCCTAACTGCAAAGCCTTGATAAAGGGCGTTCCACCCAAATTTAAAAAGAAAAGGCTGGCAAAGTAGCACCTCGCTTTAAAGGTCTTTTATTCTTCCTCGCGGACATACTTACTTTTGCTTATTTGGTACAGCAGCTTTTGATATACAGGGTGGTTCTACTAAATATAAATTTCTAGAGGTAAAAATAAACTTTTATTTACAAAAGTAAAGTCAAAAGAAATAATCTACTCCTGCTACTACACCATTTTTCGATCTAGGTAGATATAAATATTGCGATGCCAAAAAAAATTAACAAAAATTAAAAATACCCTGTAAGTACTTTACGCTAAATTTGATCGCGTTTTAAAAATTCAAAATAAAAACTTTTAACTTTTTTAAATGAGATCTGAGTTTACTTTATCAGTAAAAAGTCTAAGTTTAAAAGGAATATCTTTTCTTCAAAAAAATATTGACAAGTTAGTTTTAACCATTTTTTTCGTATTAATTTTTTTAAAGCTGTCAAAATTCGTTAGACGCAGAATGTACCCAAGAATCCAAAAATGTAAAAATATACAGGGTATCTTATTTGCAAATGGATATTCACAAGAAATCTTACTGTTATGCGTTGCGCAATGGAAACATAAACTACCTGCTCTGACATTTTAACAATTAATAAATGAAACCAATTAAAGTCGCTGTGACATTATGTACGCCTTCTAGACACCCCATTGTCTGAATTGCGGCTAAGGTCATTTGTTTCGTTATGAGAATAAAATTCCCAGTCATATTTAAGCCCCCCTCGTAACCAACAAAATTTCTTTAAATTTGTAGGTTTGTTCCAACCCCGCAAACTACCGTTTATTGTGCGGTCACACGCAAGACCAGTCAAATATACCCATTCCAACCGATGAGTGACGGTGTATTACACGATACCTTTACTGTCCCAACCAAAGTTGGGAGTGTGTGAAAGTGATCGTTCGTGAACCATTTCCGAACGGTCATTTCGATCCCGATGAAAAGCAGAAACCCTTGGCTCCTTTGTCCTTTTTTTACTGACATAACACCGTGCAAAGTCGACACTTGCGAGACCGATTCTAACGATTTCGAAACTGTCTTACGGCGGTACAAAAACCGTCGGTTGAAACAAACCTAATAGCTCCTTTAATCTTTTTTTGATATCAAAAAAGTAATTTAACTGATTTGTAAGAAAAGTTTTTTAAAGAATTTTTGGCAATATCTATCCACATTATGTTTTTTATTATATTTAGAAAACATTTTTAGTAAACTGTAATTAAAGTAATTACATTAGATCACAATATAATCTAATATTTTAGACTCACATGAAGGACGAAACAGGTTAGGTTTTAAAACGTTATAGCCAGATTATTAAATATGACTTTTTACGCAAAAATTAATTTATTACTCAAAACCACCGATGCACTATTTCTTTCTTTTTTATATAGAAAAAAAATGTAAGCCCAATAAACTTATTTTCTACTATTCTGTGTATCTCCCATGTTTTCGCAGAAGATCTTTAATCCTAGTTAATTATTTTAAACTATAAATTATTGTCACAAAAGCTACAAAAACCACATAAAGACTTCTAATAATTATTGTATTATACCTGAAGGTCGTCCATGGTGGGTGTGGTTCCCAGTGGCCTTCCATTCGCCAGTCATATCCGTATGCACGTTTAATATTGTTTTGTTTATAAAAAAGTGATCTTGTTTATTGTTTCGTAATGCTTTACGAATAAAAAAATGCTATCTAGCAAAACATGTTATAGATACAGGAAACTTAGGTGTTTAATTACCATTTTTTGTAACTTTTTTTTTTTTGGTAAATTAAGATTTCTTCGTAGTATAATTTTCCCAAAAAGTCAAGGTTGCTTTAAAAGATATTTGCCCCACAACTCCAATCACGCGACTAGTGTTGTAAGGAAGGAAAATTGCCGAACGCGCAACTAACCAAAACCAACAAGAACATTCCCTTACGAACAAGTATAAGCACCAATGAGCACGAACATGAACGTTCCCGGAAAGGTGCTCATATTTATGAATCGTATTTGAGTAGGTAATCAGTGGTGCAGCACGTTATCTGCCATCTGTCTGAGGGGAGAGTACAATAAAAAACAGCTGATTATGACAGAACTTTAACACAAAAATTACTTTTCTTTTCTTTTTATTAGAAAAGACAATCTTGTTGTTATTTTTGAGCATATACCTAGTAGGCCACCTTGCCGTTGGGCAGTGTGAACAAGCGTGCGAGAGAAGAAGAATCATAGTATAACCTTTTTTTCTTGCCCCAACGTGCTGATTCGTCGACGGGGAGAGGCGACCAATCAGGACGCTGGAGCGAGAGGAAAGGTTATACTGCGATTCTTCTTTCTCCCTCGCACGCTTGTTTGCGCTGCCAAGCGGCAAGGCTGCATCTAGTTGGTATATGCTGTGTTTTGTTTGTTTGGGGTGTTCCTGCAGCGATTCGAAGCTATTAATAACTTAAACAAAAACAGATAAGCTTTGACCCAAATAGCTTTATTTATCACAGAAGCATATTTTTTTTATAAATATTAGGTAAAAATTATTTAAGATTTTAAAACAGTTTTAAAATCTTCTCAGGGGTAATTTCAAAATTAAATAAAAGGTTTTTAATAATCACATCATAGTCACAAAAAGACATGAGCGATATTAAAATCATCGATCGCAAAAAGACGAATTAAATATTATTTTAAAATTTTTCTTTATGTAGTGTGACATCCTTACATTTTTGTTTTTGTTCAATATTTTAATTTTTTTGAGCATTTTGAGAATATTCAAAATAAAAATTATTATTTTTTGAGAATGTTAGGAATTTTCGGAAAATTGAGCATATATTTTTTATTAAAAGGGCAAATTTATTACGGTTAAATGCCTTTTGAAATAAATTCTGGGGTTTCCTTTGTAAATGCTTGTTTATTCTCGTTCGTGCTTGGGTAACATTCTCCAAAAATAAATTCTCGAGCATTTTACAACACTGCACCCAACAGTTAATAATGGCAATAACACAGGGCCACAACACAAAAAAGTGGTGTGTGCTGGGTGTCGAACTAAGATATTCTGGCGTTTTTCTTTTCGCTGAACACGGATCTGAAGTCAAAATTGGGGGTCAAACAGCAAAAAAACGAGAAAAATTCCAAAAACCGATACGGTACATTTACCGGCACAAACCTGCAACGACGGAATGTTTGGACTACGACTATATAAAATATAAGAGATACAAAAAAAATATAAAACAAAAAACGAGCTTTCCAAATTGTCTATATAAAAAGTTATATAAACATTTTTGATAAGATAAATGATAAAGAAGATATAAACGAAAACGTACTTTTGACAAAAAAATTCAGTCCAAAATAGGGAAAAAAATATATTTTGTATATTATTGTGATTTTGAGATTTTTTTTATTATAAATAATTTATTTTATTTATTTGAATCCAAATAACTCTAAATTTGCGAGATAATCCAAAAATAAAAAAAAATGTTTAATTTTTTTCCAAGGGTACCAATTAAAAAATTTCTGAAAATTCGGTTTTTTAAATATAAGTCGAAAAATATTGCATTTAGACAAAAAGGTTATATAACTTAAATTAAAGGTCTTGTAAAAATACATAGTTTATGTACTCATAAAGTTTTGTGTATCTTTTATAGGTTTTGAGAAATTGACGTTTTAAATAAAAAAAATCGTTAATATAGCTGAAATTACGCCTTTTCTCGTTTTTTTTTCCAGAAAATCTTAGTCCGACCCCAGGACACACCACTTTTGTGTGGACCTGTGTAATTGTTGTATTTTAGAAAATATTAACGCTGACTTAATAAATAATTCCTGACGATTGCAGTGAAAATGTCATTTTGTGAAATGCAAAAACATGATGTCTATCTATTTAGTTTATCTAACTTAATCTAACATTCTACTTTATATACCTTCCAACAACGACTTCATTAAAATAATGGCTTTATTATGATATTTAAGTAAAAATAAAGGGTACAATTTTAAAGAAAAATCTTTCCAAATATTACTCTTTCATAATATACAATTCAGGGTCGGTTCTAGATCACATACTGCCAGATACAGACCCGTCATTAGTTTTTATTTCTTCAAATTCGTCATGTTCTTCCAGGGTGTTTAAAATGTGGAACCTGTTTCCTGCACAGGTGCGTTTTACTCCTATAAATTTTAAAATTTGTGGGTTCTATATTAATAAACTGCTTCTTGCTTTACTTAAGACACTCACGATACGTTAGCACGTTGAGCCTAAGCCCTTTGAAAACTGTCGCAAGATAAAAAACGTTAAAATTTTATAATTCCAAAATTTTATATGAATTAGTATTATAAAGTTAAACGTTGACAATACGTCAACGTTGAAAACACAACTTCTGTCAGTAAACAAAAAAAATTTTATTTAAAACCTAAAAACGTGTGACTGCTAGAATAATTCCACCGAAATGAAAGAAAATGTACAAAAACACTTAACACTACTTACTTTCTAATTTACTTTTTATCTAGAATTCTTTTAAAAAGCTTTCGACCTCTTTAAAAAATATATAAAAGTCATTTTCTTATTTCAAAGAATACATTAACAATATTTAAATTTCGAATTTAATCGAATATCACTTCGGCATCGAATGAGAATTCAAATGGTATTATTTCCTAACGATCTTACGAAGAATGTATTTTCGTTAATAATAACTAAATTATTTATTGTTATTGTTTTTTTTGTTTAATTTTTCAGTATAAAATCTAAATCGTCCTTTATATACAAACAATGATTATTTAAAACCGAGCTAGCTAATTGAGAGTTATGAAATATCGAACGAACAATATTGGAAAGTAAATTTTGCATTTATTTGCAAACTGGGATACCATGTTATTTAAAACTGCATTATTACTGTTTTATCGTGGTATTTGCTATAAAAATGGAGTAGGCGGAACCAATAAGTGAATGTATTTGCTAAACAAAGATACCAATAAGCAAAAAAGGACGCGCATGCAAGTTGTTTAGCTTAAATAAATTTTCTTCAGTACTATGATGCAAATTTGCAACATCAACATTTAAGATAATGGTAACTGCATAGTGAGTAATGTTTGTTGATTCTTTTATTATTACTATGCAAATTTATTTTACCACTGTTATGTTTTTGTTGATTGATGAGATTCATAAGGTTATGCAATCAATGCCTGATCCCATAGAGGTAGTATGAATAATATATAATTATGTATTTTAATAAATGTGAAAAAGTCATGGGTTTTTAGGAATTTTACTTATAACTTGCTTTATTGAGGTTTAATGATAGATTGCACATACTGATGTCCTGCTGGAAGCGCTTCTAGAAGTACTTTTGTACAGAGGCTATGTCCTGCCTGCGGGATGTACACCCGCCAACGTGGCAGTCCGTCCGGCAGGACTTATTTCGGTACTGCCAGTAGCTGCATGCCATCGTAAAATATTTCGATTGGGATATATTCAATGAGATACATTTTTGACTTATTTATATGAGGCCTACTATGCAGCTGCCCTACCGTTAATCAAAAAATTAGTGGAAAATGTAAGCATGATATATTATATTTCGTGAAAAAATACTTTTCCAAAAACAAAGTTTTTTTAGTCTGACATAGACATTTTAAATAAAATACTTATTAAAGACAAACCTAAATTAATTGGCAATAAAACAAATATTAGTTATTGTAAGCACAACCTTTTAGGAATTTTTGTAAAAATGTTATTAAAAATACAAAACATTTATTTTTACATTAAGTTTTTCTCCTTGACTGAGACTTTCAGTGACTTCAAAATTGAAGGGTGTACTAAGTTTGAAAAGATCTTTTAAAAATATTGTATCATTCGACATCCCTTTCCATTTAAAATTCCAGCCTTAAAACATTTATTCCCGGTTCAGGTTTAAAGATAATTATACGTTTGAAAATAATCAAAAAAATTGTTCTTCCGAAAAAACAAAATCGATGAGTCCGGCTATTTTTCCTTTTAATATTAGAACAAGAGAAAAACGGTAATAAGTTTTCCATTTTCGGTTGCTGAATTCTTGGACGCTATTGTAAATAAAATAGTCCCATAACATTTAGCACAGCTTTCACCAAAATGCATAAAACTCGATGCGTTGTCGTCTTTTTGATCAAAATAGTGGGCCGCAACGGCGACTCGTACTCCCGCTTGCATCATTTTAAGGTCTAACAAGGTTAAACTTTGAAGGCCTATTTCTTCCGTATATGACATCGTACGAAGCAGGCAAAAATTTGCGCGGAAAGTTTGAAATTTGTTCTACAACCCTATATAAAAATAAGTCCTGCTAGAAGGCCGGATATGACTCAAAACACGTGTTAAAGAACGTACTACATTGCGCCTTTTTAGTACTGCCGGCAATATATTTTGCTGGTCCTTACAGCACAAGATAAAGCTTCATCTTTATTAAGATAAGACTGTTTTTGCTCAAAAATAAGCATTTAAGTACTTCGATTGTAATTTTCTTTTCGATAGTTTATAACACAGTAACTCTTTGTATTGACATTTTACCGTACAATAGTAACACTTCTTCAGGTCGATGTGGAAAAGATACACCATTTTTGAGTTAAATTAGGTTGAAAAAAATATGCTACTTAAAACATCATAAGTTGTTACAACTCAAAAATATATATTTATTAAACAACGACTATTGCCGGGATGAAATGCCGCTTTCTGTGAGATCAGCGAAGTTAAGCAGCGCTGGGTACGGTAATAACTGGATGGGTGACCGCTATTAAACACCGTGTGTTGTTGATTGTGGTTCAAAATCCACGTTAAACTGTAACCGTAATAATATCAACCAGACGTTAATGGGGGATAGTTTAGAAACAGTGTTTATTTGTATAACGTCTGAGGTGGTATATATCTGCATGTTTCCATACTTGGACTCTTGGACAACGTTTGTGAAACTGCGCCAAAATGGGTTCAACATCTAAAAACCCGGCAGCAACAGTGCCTTGTGCATAGGCTTTATACAAGCTTCCATAAATGTTGTCATGAAGATTAAAAAAAATCGGTACAGGTTGGTAAAGACCTATTTGACAATTTAATTGTTTATTTTTAAAAGTTTCTGTTTTTTTCTAAACAAAATTTATTGAACCTAATTACTTTTCAAAATAGCTTACATTTTGTTTCATCTGATTGCTCTTAAAGGATGTATTTAAATAATATAGACCTAGGGACGGTTTTTTGTCAAAAAAGATACTTAATTTTATAATTTGGTTTGAGAAATAAGTTAAACTTACCAAAAAAAGAAAAACCTATGAGGCAATACTGGTTAGTTCTGCTTAATTTTGGTTTGTTATGGTAAAGTGAAAAAAATTTGATATCGTTAATTAACGATACTTATGGAAATTTATTTTAAACAGCCCAAATGATGGAGTTCTAAAGGAGCATTTTTTTGTTGATATATTTTTTAAATTTTTTATTTACATATGTATATAAAATAACCTTTAAAAATGTTGCATCCTGTATATCTCTAATAACCAATTAAAATGCGTAAATATCAGATTTATACTTTAACATTTAAAAGGTTATTTAGCAAATTTTAAACAATAAATGCTGAAACGGTCAAAGTGGACGTTAAACACGTAACAGAAAATTTCAATTTTGTGCTGCATGAAAAACGTTTGGATCTTATTGAGTAACTTTAAGGCGTGGTTCGTCACGAAAAACCTTGGTTCGTTAGACTTTTTTTAAAACAACAACTTAGAAAGTACCCCAGAGACATTTGGGTCAAAAAAAATCTTTACAACAATTTTTAGTAATTCGTGATTTACATCTTATGTTGTTATAGTTATAGGTCTTCACACATGAGTACCAGGCTACGACTGGTTCTTTTGCAATATGCCACTGAATATTAAGACATTTATAAGATAAGTGGTCATTTCTACCTTTGAAGCTTTTGAGATAATACATCTTAAAGGTGAAGTAACAATGCAGTTTCATTTTAAGTATTGCGGCCAGTATGTTGAATACATTAAAAATAGTTAATGAGATTTTTTAAGTGCATATATCGTTTGCGAGGACATGTTAATATCTAGTGAGCCTAAGTAATTGAATAAAATATCTATTGATATCCATTTCAACTGACAACTTAGTTGATATGTTTAAAGAAATTATATTCACATCGACATCTCAATTTGGAGAGAGCAGCACCCCAACTTTTCTGAAAATTATTCTGATAACGCAAAACAGTTTCTGGAGGATCATTTTAACAGTCGCATAAAATATAAAGTCATTTTTTGCTCTAATGACGATATTTTTTTCGTCTTTTGCAAAATACATTAATTTTGACGTTAATACTACTTTTCCACCTCTAACCTTTAAATGCAAAATTACTTCAACTTCTGCAAGAGAAGTTGAACCCCTTATCAAACAATTTACATATACTTTATTTTTTCTTCCCATCAACTACCTCTGTTTTAAAATTAATCTAGTCCATAGTTTTGCTAAAAACAGTATCCTTACTCAAAAATTTATTTTTCCAAGCTAGTGTCCAAGCCTGATTTGGAAAACAAGTACATGGTATTGCATAATTTTTTCACCGTACCTTATTTAATACTGGTTTGGGGCACCAAAAATTTTGCCTATATGCTACAGAAACACTTACGTGAAAACACTCATCCTCCTTACTTAAAAGCGATTAAGTTCTGCAGAACTATGCTATGCTAACGCTAAGTTATTTAAACTTGTGGAGCTTATCTTTGAAAATAAACTTTATTAGCACAAACACATTTTTCCATAGCCACAGCAGCTTCAAAGGAGCCCGAATTCCTCTCTCGATCCAGAAAGTACTTTTCCCCTCCTTACGTTTACACTGTATATGTATCCTAAATTATATCCTTCTTAGAATATCGTTTTCATGTCTAGGAATGGTGTCTTCCACATTTCTTAGTATTTTTTATTTCATCCAAAGGAAAACCTTTGGTCTAATTAATGACCTTTTTTTCGTTAAAAAATTTACTGCGCACTCAGCCAGCGCTAGCCGTTGAACGCAGATCTCATTAAGAGGGGCATAGCCTCAAAGGTATCACTTCCATGCTATCCGCCAAATACAGCATTTGTCATAAGTCCAGTCCTGACTAGTTCGTTGATCCCAGTTTTATTCTGTAGGTTTGAGAGATGACCCCTCGTAGAGTACACGTGTACTCTCAATACTCCTACTTTTATTAATCACGTGAAAGGGGGTTTTACCCTCATTACCGTACCATCCACAGATATTTTCCGATGCCAAACCCAATCTGAATAGATGTTTTTTAGTATAACAGTGCCCAGATACCAAGCCTGCAACAGTTCTTATTTGATTCCTCCCATGCGGAATAATCTGGCTGCCAGTTTCTGTGAAGGTCCTTTAAACATTGCCCTGGTATGAAATATTTTTGTTTTCGATGTCTTTCGATCTGCTGCCTCGTTACCTTTGATACTAGTAAGACCTGGTATCCATACCTAGTTATTGTCAGATCAAAAGAATTAAACATAAGGGTTAATTTTTTTCAAATTTTTATTTACCTTTCATGCTTCGAAAAGCATTTTTTTTAAATACCGAAAATATGGTATAAAAAGAAAATGGTGAAAGCGCCTTTCACAAAAAAGTTTCCTTATCCTAAGAAACACGAGCAACCACTGATTTAAAATAACTAGGATCACTTTATAACTCTTTGTTTGCATTTTGCTATAATGATTTCCTCGGCTTCAAAAGTTATAATTACAAGGAAACAGTTTTGCAAATTACATAGCGTGTGCTTGTATGTCGAACGTACCCATATACCTGCCATTTACGCATTCGATTGTTTTATACATATCCACAAGTGATCATTCATAAAATAAAAGTACCTTTATTACCATTTGGGTCATGAGCCGCTTTTTCCATTACATAAACTCTTTAAACTACTTAATTGCAAAGACAAACCGGTCTAATTTAAAATATTTGTTACGTAACATTTAGCCAAAAACGATTTAAGTGTTTTTAGATTGTATCAATAACAAAATTCCTGCGCTGTATTTCGGCTTAATTGCCACAAATGTTTGGTTCAATTGCCAGTATTTTTTGTAATAATAAAGAATATAATTATTGCGTGTTTTAAAATTACCAAATCGGTTAAGGTCTTTACCCCTTATTTATCTGCAATTTAATTTTGTTTGACACTTCTGAGGTTGCGTTAAGGGGTCAATTTATAAACTTACTATTTTCGTATTCGCCATTGATGTTCCCGTTGTTAAACTTTTAGCCTAACCATTCGTAAATGACGCTGCCGATGCCGTTCGCAGTATATATATATATATATATATATATATATATATATATATATATATATATATATATAATATATATATATATATATATATATATATATATATATATATATATATATATATATATATATATATATATATATATATATATATATCAGGTGATTCACGTTGACTGTCCTATTAAAGTTCTGGGGAACCAAAAAAAAGAACGTTTTGAAATTTGGCACACGGCCATAACAGGTAATAAGCTACGTATTAAAAATATTTTGGCAAGTGCAGCGTTGCCAGATCTAACCGAAACCAACGGCAACATTGTAATTTTAAATGAAACATCCTGTTTTTTATTGCATATTCGGATTCTACACAAAATTCTATTTACGTGCCTAACCAAGCTGGATACTAGAATTTTTTTTTGGGGTTAGACAATGCATGTATTTAAAAGATTTACATGCTATTATAGCAATATAACCTACAGAGTGTCCCAAAAAATTTGCATTTTTACCGATATTAAATAATGATTAAAACCCTATTTTTTAAATACAACATACTGTATTTTATCCTATTTTTAAATAGACCAATAATTTACCTACAAAATGTCTATACATGTTTCTATACCCATCTGCCACCGTTTTTTAAATACAAACGAATTTTAATTTTTTCCCTGTTTTAAATACTATCTACAGTAAACCACCGGCTTAATTTACAATTTACCTAGATAGCCCATGGAAGTTTGTGATTTAAATTGCTCTGACAACTATTTGATATATAAGGTAAAAATTATTTATTTTGTTTGATTAATAAGGAATAAATGCTTAAAAAATTAAAATTTGCATATATTTAAAAAACGGTGGAGGCTGGGTATAGGAAGATGTATGAACATTTGGTAGGTAAATTATTGGTCTATTTAAAAATGGAGTAAAATACAGTATGTTGTATTTAAAAAAATTGAGTTTTAATCATTATTTAATATCGGTAAAAATGCAAATTTTTTGGGACACCCAATTGGTTATATTGCTATAATAGCATGTAGATCTTTTAAATACATGCATTGTCTAACCCCCAAAAAAATTTCTAGTATCCAGCTTGGTTAGGCACGTAAAAATTAAACCTTTTAAACATGGTGATATTCCTTAAAAAAATAGTGATTAATTATTTTCTTATAAACGGTAAGATATAGGTATAGGAAGATGTTAACAAAACTTTCTTAGAATTTTGTGTAGAATCCGAATATGTAATCTCTGATCTGGCAACGCTGCACTTGCCAAAATATTTTTAAAATGTAGCTTATTACCTGTTATGGCCGTGTGCCAAATTATAAAAAGTTCTTTTTTTTGGTTCTCCTGAACTTTTAATAGGACACTCAACGTGAATCACCCTTTTTTTTTTTATATATATATATATATATATATATATATATATATATATATATATATATATATATATATAACTAAGTTTGATTGTGTCTTGGGTATGAGGTTTTCTGTATTATTATTTTAAATTAATGTAAAATAATCAACCTACACGATATGCCTAGGCCTATCATGAAAAGCCGACGGTGTTTTGTGATATTGTGTCACATTTCCTTGAAAGTGTTAGACAATCCTATGGTTTCAATAACACTAAAATCTTGGACTTCTATTGTCTTTATTTGTTAATTGATGTACAATCTTTCAGATTCCTAATCTTGCAAATTAAAGGTTATTTAACGGCAAAAAAACTACGAGACGTACTAAAATAGTATTACAAGCAAGGACATATATTTTTTGCTGTTGAAAAAATATTATTATTTTAAAAAAGGCAAGAAAACCTATATTTACATCATCAAGGTTCTTGAACTTAGAAAAAATTAACTGAATATAGATACGAGGTCTTTAACAGAACTTGGACATAGAAAAAAAAATTATACACAGTATTAAAACCTGATACTGTAATACTCTTTTTAAAGTCACGTTGATTAGTATCGTTTTTGCGCCAAGAAGTCATGTGTCTTTGTTTTATAATTTAAAAATCAACTGGTTCTTTTGTTCAACCAAAACAAAAAAAAAATAATAAAAAAATAAATATATTGATACAATTAGAAGCTTAAAAAGCGTGGTTGTTCATACTCAATTAATTAAATAAAACGTGTATTAAAATAAGCAAAAACGTAGGTAGGGCTAGAAATAATACATAATTCAATTACCAAGTACCTACATACCTATCGCATACTGTTGAATGGTATCGACCATATATACTTGTCTTGGTTTTTTAAGAACATATCTGTGTAGGCATAATATCAAGTCCACCTTCGTATTAGCTCCTATTATTAAATTAGGTGACTGACAATTATTATTAACCAGACGAATAATTTGTCCGTCTAGTTGTCAAACTTAATTACTTTACTGATAGGGTCAAAGGCATTTTAACTGTGTTAATACCAGACAAATATTTTTAATTAATAATAATTACTTACGACAATCAGCAAACTTTGTAAAGTAGAAGACTCTCAAACCCTCAAAATTACAAGCAAAAAAGAACAGGATGAAGCAACGAACTTTCTCTTGCAGTAGTTACAGTCCCCTCAGCATCTTCTTTTAACAAGTGGTGGTGGATCCATATTAAATATTCCATAGGCACAAACTAGTCAATTATCACGCTTTACGGAGATACTGAGCATCTAATGGCGCCATAATAACAATAATAGCAGCATACGCAGGTACCAAAAAGCTTGGATTTTGTTTTAAGTTCAAAATTGCTTCCTAACTTTAAAACTCTATGCTGTATATCCAAAATTAAAATTAAATAAAGGGTTTATGTAATTTTTTACAACAATTACCATTAAAAAATATATAATATTTTTGACGCCATACTACAAGAACGCTTCTTCCTTTTACCCGCCAATAAGCCTCTTTTCCTAAAATAATTTAGTCCCGCTGCACACTTGCGGTTTTTGTACCGTCCGGCTCCGCTGCGGCGCCGGAATTACGGCCTAAAGTACTAACAGGTAGATCAAGTGATGCACACTTGTGTCCGGTCCGTTGCGGCGCCGTGCGGGCACGTCGAGGTTGTTTCGGACCATCGTTTTTCATGGAACCGCAGCAAAAACGCAAGTATGAATATGTGTGCAGGCAAATTCGCGGCGCCGCAGAGGAGCCGGACGGTAACAAGCCGCAAGTGTGCAGCGGCGCTTAGTGATAAAGTGTGAGCCGGTAAAACTAACTTTATTTGGAAGTCCAAACTAATGAAGAAAATTACAATACATACAGTGGCGTAACTACGTAACCAAGGGCTCCGGGACAATTAGGTTACTGGGTCCCTATCTATACTGGTTAAAATATAAATACTTTAAAGGTGCAGAGCGTCCTGATTTTAAGCTCTTTATAGTCAGCTGTAGTGCAGTGTAATACAGTAGATATTTAAATGAAAATTACACAATTTAAAGCAAAGACTAAAAAACCTACTTTGCACCAGGGATACCGTAAATGTCTACCACTAAAAGTAAACCCTAACGTAATCTGAAAATAT
Organism: Listronotus oregonensis; assembly: GCA_019359885.1. Taxonomy (NCBI): domain Eukaryota; kingdom Metazoa; phylum Arthropoda; class Insecta; order Coleoptera; family Curculionidae; genus Listronotus; species Listronotus oregonensis. Next base: position 288,377 of record JAHBCN010000004.1, read on the forward strand.
TTGCACAAAGTTTGCCCAAATAAATAAAAGAAATAAATTACATTAATATTGATTTCAATTAAAGTAATTACGTGGACTAAAACTTAATTTATGAAATTCAGAAAGCAATGGGTTACAAGACTAGATAAAAAAAATCGAGAGCGTTACTCTCCTTTGAGATGTTTTAGCCCGGTGCACTGCACCGCTTAGAGCTCCGATAGCTACGCCACTGGATACATACATCACTTTAAAGACCAGCTGAACAAAACCAAAATTTCTGCATTTTTACGCCTTTTTATTCCTACAAAATATAAATTATCAAACTGCTTTTTCTTATCTTTAAATCTTTTTAAGTTAAATTTGAGAATTAATAAACCAGTACCTGAAACTTTGCACAGAACAAACTACTGTTAAACTTATTAAATCTTTCCAGATTTTTTTTTTTCTTACAGTTGTCCTATAAGATGTATTATTTTGTAGTGCGGAATACAGTGAGAATATATAAATATTTTTTTTGCCAACCCCTAAACAGTAAGATTATCTTTATTAAAAACATGGTTATAAAAGCTGTATTCTGTAATTTGTTTTACCTGGCTAAAACAAGTCCCTTAAAAGCTTCTTTTCGAACCCCACATCATTGTTTTTGACATATCGGAGGCTTTTGACCAGGAGTGGTGCTCTAAACCAATTTCTCTCGTATGGTTCTTCCACCCAAACTTTGTTCTTGGCTCCCCAGTTTTCTTTCTAATTAATTTACCTGTTCTTGTAGATTGTCACTTTTTTTAGCTTTTACCAGATAAACACTGAAGTAATGCAATACTTCACATCACTAATTTTCTCTATTTCATAGTTTCTGATGATAGTACCCTTTAGTCTAATATTCAGTGGTTCAGGGCAGTCTGCAAGCCCTATTTTTAAAACAAACCCAGAATAATCCAAATATCTTTTTTACACGACTTTTTATTATTATAGAATTAAGGCCCCTAAAATATTGTCCATTAAAATGGACAACACAAAATGTTAACCAATACTCATCCTTTACTTATTTATGCTTGTCCAAGTTCGTTAGAATTTAACCTTCTGAGCGTTACTTTAGAGAATGACCATAATTGGCAATGCTCACAACTCCTAGCATTTTTAATTCCATCCAAAGAAGTTTTGTTTGCTTTATTTATGACCCCACTGTTACTGAAAGATCACGTATAGCAGGCTGTGTTAAACAGCTAGCATTAAAGAAGTCTTACTTTATATTGACACTGTATAATGCGACATGTATAGGCAAAACCTTGATTAAATGATTTTGTAATGAGGTTAATTCTCGAAATATCCTTAAATGTAACATTTCTTAAAGAAACTAAAGGGCAGTGTTAATAAGAAGTTAAAGTAAATACCAACCTTATATGATATGTATGTTTACTATAAAGATGATTTAAAACGAGGATTAAGTTTGTTTATGTGAACATCTAGATTGACCTTATTTGGTTAATATTTATTCAAGTTAAACTGCCAGAGAAAATGTCAGAAAGGCGAACTATACTGAAAAACTATAATTTCTGCGATGGAACATGCTGACCCTTGGCCCATTTTAAAATAAAAAACAATAATTGTAAATTAATACGATGTGATTTTGCAATCTAGTCAGAAAGGTTATAAGTTGATTATGTATATAATTATTACAATTCACCCATAATTCGTATTAAACAAAGGCAAAGCACTCATCAGTATCAAATTAGTACTTTTTATTTATTACTTTATGTAACAGATGAATCGTTAATTTAGAGTTTATAGTTGATACCTGTCCTCGAAAACTCTTGGCTATTATTGAGATAATTGTAGTAGGGTTAAATTATACCGCAAAATACTTTACTTTTAGTGTGCAATATAATATGTAGCAATGTCCTGTTAAAACCACATATTTGCGAAGTCCATCCTACTTAAACTTGGCCAAAAAAAAAAAAAGATAACGTGGCCTAATAATGATTACCATTGACAGAAAGTGCAATTTCCTCTGTGTTTTCACCAAAATTAAAGACCATTTTTCGAACCACAAAGCACATCAAACGGTTACTTTTTTAGAATACAGTGGAACTACATATTCCGTAGGTTTTCGTCGCCCTAAATCAGGCCATTTTGCTTGTCTAACAAAGATGATTTTTTGCCCATATGCATGGTTCTAGTTTAACTGCTCTAGAGCCCAGTTGGCGAATATAAGGCGCTGCCTATTTTCGTAGTATTTAACTTCTTAAGTTTTTACGGGTAATGACTTAAGGCCCTATGCAAAATTTGCCTTGGAGCAAACAAGGACTACCCGTGAGCGGGTTGTTTTGAAAAGCCTTTATTTTTTAAACGGTCTTTAAACAATCTTTGAAATAATAATTTAGATGAAATCTGACGATAAAATTGTCCTTATTTGAAAATATGAGTCAATTGTTTGTTACTTTATGTAATTCAACAGGTTTAAAACATATATTTTCTTTTCAGGTTTTGCTGAAGGTCAAAGAAAAGTATCGAGGCCCTTACCCGCAGTATCAGAAACCAAAGAACGAGAAAGAGCCAACTTTGACTGTCCAGAAGAGTTCGGTTATTATCCTCATCCAAGTGACTGTACTCAGTATTATGTTTGTGTATTTGGAGGAGCTTTGTTGGAATCATGTACTGGAGGATTAATGTATAGGTAAGAATAACAATACTAACATAATATGTTTTTAAAGAAATTAAGAAGAGTGATTAAAAATCGATGAAATTTGGATTTTGTATTGGAAAGACAACAGCAATAGGTTACGTAAATCAATACTTTTTCTATTTTTTTAGTCAAGAACTTCAAACCTGTGACTGGCCCAGAAATGTTGGATGCGACGGCTTAGAGCTCTCCAGTTCTCCACAAGCCTCCTCGCCATGCACCAACTGTGGATCACAATCTCTTCGAAGCAGAGAAAGGGAAAGACCAAGAGAACGTGAAAGGGAAGAAACCAGAGTCGAATCAAGAACTAAGTACTCTCCACCTCCCCCACCACCACCACCACAGCCTAAAGCAGTTGTGACTTCTAGAGGGCAACCGAGACAATTGCAAAATCAACAAGAAATTATTAAAGTATGTACATTCTATGATTTTAAATATTTTAGTGAGTTATAATATACGGGGTGTCCGGAAAAAAACACGTGAAAAGAATACTACAAATTTTTTTCGTATAGGTCTCCTCTTCCAAGATATTGGCTCTCAAAAAGCCCCCATGGAATCAAGTTTTTTAGACATAGTTATTAAACCACCAGGCATATTCCAATTTTATTTTAATAGGATGCAATACCAAGTAAGATTCTTCACTTACTTACAGCTGCAGGGACGGACTAGCTGTGGCACTCTTGACTCCCTTGTTTTAACGCCCTTTATTTATTGGAACTTTAAACGACGCTTTTTTACAAACCTTTAACTATTGAATAAAAATTAAGTAATCTTCATGCATGTCGCTAATCCCAACCGTTTTCGAAAAAAATATCACTTTACTTACACTGTTAATACCCTAAGTTCTGTCAAGTTAAATATAAAACGGGGCATTTTCTCCTGTTACCAACATAACAGTTTCGATAAAAAATCTGATACACTCGCGAGTACGACGAATTGAGAAAATTCCTCTTTTTCACATTTAACCCGATAGAACTTAGTGGACTAACAGTGTAAATAAAGTGACGTTTTTTTTTAAAACGGTTATGTTGAGCGACAAAAATGAAGAGTACTTAATTTTTACTTTAGTTAAAGGTTTGTAAAAATCGTGTCTAAAGTTCTTATTCATAAGGGGGTCATGAGTGTCACAGCTGCATCCCTGCAGCTGTAAGTAATTCACAACACTTCCTTCAATAGTAATTTTTGAAGAGTCTTACTTGGTATTACATTTAATTAAAATAAAATTAGAATATACCTGGTGGTTTAATTATTATGTCTAAAAACTTGATTCCATTGCAGCTCTTTGGAAGCCAATACCTCCGAAGAGTGAGGCCTAAACAAAAAAAGTTTATATGAACTTGTAGCATTCGTTTTTTTTTACATTTTTCCGGACACCCTGGATATTATAAACACGGAACAACTATTAATTTTTTTTAACCTAATTTTATCTTTAGCAACAACTTTACGCTGAAGTCGAAGAGGCCTTACCCCCAGCTGAAGAAGTTGAGAGTGATCGTCAACAACGAGTATATAGAGGACAACCATCCACTGTTGGTCAAGTTCAAAGAGACAGAGATGGTTACAGGCATAGCAATGCTTTACCTGTAAGTTACTAAGCTGCAAATAGAATTTTTAATACTTTTATTGGTTTTAAAGGTAGTCTCGTATTATAGCCAGCAAAGTATCACATCGAAAAATATTTTAAATATTTTTGTTTTAATTGTAATTTTACTAAAATTTATTTTGTTCTTTTTCAGACCTATAAAGATCGTGGTGAAAAAATTGGAGTTATTTCTTTTGGAACTCAATCCCAACTGCAACATTACAGGTAAGTAGTCACTAATAACCGTTTTTAATAATGGCATTTAATTTAAAGAGACTTGCTCTACAGTACAGCACCAGACTTGAACGAAATAATGACTAACGACTTGACAGCGAAGAAACGACGAAAAAGAGACGCGCAAAAAAGGTAACTAAAGAAATTATTACTTAAGAATTATTGCTATTAATAATTAAGAATAATTTCTAGTAGAGCCCCTTATAATGATCCAACATCTTGGCATGGTGTCCAAAGGAAACGGTATACCCAACATAACAGACCAATACAGAAACCTGTTGTTTTAGTTTATAATGATCAAGAAGAATTTCAACCATTTGTGCCAAATTACGTATTAGCCTCCAATCAGGTGCCAGTAAAGTACCCTTCTCCAAACAGTTTTCAATATTTTAATCCCAATACTTACCCAAGCCTTATACCCTCAGGGAGCACCAATAATTATGCTCACTTTAAAGTGGGCAACAGGCCTCTGGTACAAAATAAATATAAGGGTGCTCCAATCAGGCATACAGTTGAGTATAATTATAACAACTTTCCACCTAATACACTGGACGCAGCTTATTCTAACATAGTTTCACAAGCTGTTGCAGTTGAACCAAAGAGAATAAGAATTAGAAATAATACAAGAATCTATACTGACGCAGTGACAAAAGGTTTTGTGGAACAGGATAAGGCTGTTAAAAAAGGCGTGGTGGAACAGGACAGGGCAGAAACAAAAGGAGTAAATCACAACCATAAAAATATTGGAAATCATGAAGATAAAGAATTAAAACCATACGAAGTAGAAAGACCAGTACTATATACAAAAGAAAGACCAAAATATTATGAAGAAGTAAGACCTTTGAAAGAAGAAGGACAATATGAAGAAGACCAACCAATACATCATACAAAAGAAAAATCAAAACATCACAGAGAGGAGAAACATAGAGAGGAAGAAGAAAAGCCAAAATATTATAAAGAAGTAGCCAAGCATCATAAAGAAGAAATTCCAAAAAATCATAAGGAGGAATATTCAAAAGATAATGACGAAGAAGATCAGAAGACAAAACCATCTGGAGAACATACACAAGAATCCGAAGAGTTACCAGAAAGAGATAACGATGGTAAAGATGTAGAAGCAGACTCTAATGAACCTGAGCTGGATGATGGAAAACCAAAAAATATCACAACTTCATATGAATCCTATTCCACTGAGGAAGACCATGATGATTTAGGTCCTCCACCGGAATTTTATAATGATAGAAATAAATATGAAGATATCCATAATCCATTTGAAGATCCTAACTTTGATTTTGATTCGTTCTTGGCTAAACTGGGTTCTACGACTAGTACTACCACAACGACAACTACGACCACTACAACAACAACGACTACACCCAAACCAAAACCCAAACCCAAAAAAACCCAGCAAATACGGCAAGAGTCAAAACCCTCCAAGGTAAACCAATTAAAAAGTCACCAATCATTACCAGAAGAGTTAATACCAGCAACGCCTGCACCAAACGCATACATAAAACCCGTGAAAGAAGATTTGGGTGAAGATTATTATGATGACCCCAAACGCAAACAATTATATTCCAGTCAAATAAAATCGATAAATAATAAGACATTTCCAAAGTCAGATGAGTATGAGTACTATTACGAAGAGTATGATTACCCAGAACAAAGTTCCAGCAATAAGGAGCTCTCAAAACTGCCAAATCTAGGTAAACCTGAGGTAAAATATTCTTCTAAGTACCAAGAAAAACCGGAAAGTAAACTACCAACGTATAACGTCTCACCTCATATGGAGCAATACCTTACTGAGTCTTTAACAGGGTCTGCTTCAAAGGGCAGGAAAAATTTAACAACTGTCAAACCAGTTTTAAATTTGACCAGCAGTTCAACAGAGCATTTTAATAATATTTTTGGCCCAGGACAGTTTCTTATTGAAACTTCAGTAATTACAACTTCATCTCCAAAATTAAAGAAAACCGTTACACCAGCTAGAAAAAGATCTACAGTACAAACAACTTTAAAACCATTGAAACACAAACTAAGACCTTCGACTACCGAATTAAACGAACCTGACTCTAGACAAGAACAGTCAATAAATATTATTACCAGGTAAAAATATATATTTTTTTAATTATATGTACATATAGGTTCTATATATTATGCAAACCTAACATATCTTGACTAAGTCCCAAAATTAGAATTAAAAACAAATTTTAAAATCTTGTTATCATGGAAAAACAGGATCTCTATTAGGTTTTAAATGAAATTTATTTTTGTTATTATCCATAAATATGTGTGGCCTATGTACCCCTAAATTTGTATGGATAAGATCTGAATCATATCGTATATTAAATATTTAAAATAATTTATGACTATTTTGGACAATACTTAATATGCTAGAGAAACTAGAGACTAGATGGAGAACATCATTCTAACTGCATGGAGAGTATTTCTTTACGCCCCAGGGCGTACTATTGGAACTTGGTCATTCTGTACATACAAATACTTATTTGGTGTTTGAATTAGTAATAACTTTCAAGTGTGTATTTTTATTATTATTGTCATTCAAAAAATAGAAAAAAATATATAAGAGTCATAGGCTGTAATTCCATATAAATGAACAAATTTTTATTGTAAATATATAATTTATTCATTATCACTCACCACACTTAATATATTTTTAATGCATGATTGCCTGATAGTAGTAAATATTGTTTGTAGGGCATGTGTAAAAAATTAAGTTTTTTTCTCTCCAAAATCTAAAGATGATATTTCTTTAGATTGTTGTTTAATTCCACCTTTGCGGATTTACTCTTTGTGTTGTATCTTCAAACTATTTCGACTTTTTTTAAAATCCAAACCAATAGAACTTTACTTAACCTAATGAATCACCTTCTTAACCTAAACAATACACTATTTACAAACTTGTTAACTCGACAATATGATAGCTTTTAAGTTAAGAAGTGTTCTACTTACAGACATTGCAGAAAACACAAAAAGTATCCGAAATATTTCTCCAAATCCAAAATGGCGAAGACAGACCTTAATACCAACCTGAACCTAAAATACTTAACAAAAAATTTTCAATATGCCTGTCTTAATATACAGGGTGTAAAAATTATGATGCTCACGATTTTAATGGGCGATAGTGGAGCTCAAAACAAGTCAAAAAAGCCAAAAACACATGGGTCAAAAGTTAACTGTTTTCAAAATATGTCTTTTCAAAGTTTAAAAAATTTGGCAACTACGCGCCGGCTCATCGCAGTGAGTCGAACGTCGAACGTTTTTTGCAAAGTTTTACATATTTACACTTTTTCAAAGGGATGTTTATTTACATACAAACAATAAAAATTACTCTTACAATTTATTTTGATATTAAATTTGAATTTAAATTTAAGTAAAAAACAATGATTAATTGGTTGGTTTTTATTTGTAATTAAATATTTGTACTTACCACAAATAGGCTCAAAATTCATTTAAAAACGGACAAATATCGCGGCCGCTGACAACTGACTACTCCACGCACAAGGCATGTAGCTCTGTTGCCTATTGTTTTTTAAATGTATACTGGGGGAAAATGATTATTATTTATTGTTATAATTTTTATTTGTATATTGAAACATTTAAAACTTAGTTTATTTTATTAGCAAATGAATCTACTGATAAGCGATTAGTACACAAGTTTTCAGTTGTTAAGGTTTTCAAAAATAATTGCTTTCAAAGTTTGTAACTTTGACATCGTTTAGACAAAGTCTGTCAAGTTTTGACACATATGTCATATAAACATTTTGACTGGTTTTGGGCTCCACAATCGCCCATTAAAATCGTGAGCATCATACTTTTTACACCCTGTATACATACATTTCGGAATGAAACATACAACAATAGTTCTATATAGCGGGATTTGCAACTAGTTCTTTACCAAAATACATACAAAGTATAAATATTTCTGTTACGTCACAATGACGTGGCAGACAAATTGCTAGTGATTTTAAAAAGGCGTTAAATATTGTTTTTTTTTATTTTTACAATTATTTTTATACCAACTTTTTATTAAATTTTTAAAAAATAAACTTTTTTACAGCCTTTACATGATTTTAAATTATTAAACAATTTAGTCGCGTAATGCGTACACATGTTACAAAACTTATAGAATTTGTTTATAAGATAACTTAATATGACTTACAAATACAAATCCAAATAATACGACATAATATTTTGTAATAACCATTCATTCTCATTTATTTTATAGTGGAATAAAAACTGGACTTATTCTAGTACGTTACTAGTGAAAGCAAATTTCTGAAATAAGAAACCGCATATTGCCGCCGCATGCAACTAAATCTCTGATAAAAAAATTGGTCTTATAAAATTTATTGCAGCAGGAACCTTGAAAATATCGAACCAAAGCAATTGTACTAAAAAAGCACATAACATGTATTAATTCTGCTATTAAGAATTATTTATTGTAACTTCATGCCTTTGTATTTAGACATAAATTAAACTGCACCCAACGAATAATAAAGACGTTACTTAGATACAATTTTGTACCCTATACAAAACTTAAGTAAGTTTTTAACGAGATTTTTTAAACCTTTTATTCTGCTTTAAAACAAATTTGCTAATACTAGGTTGTTTAATAGGTTTTGTCAAAATGTACTTTTATGGCTGCTATTATCTCGTCGTTCGATAAAAATCATTTCCCAGGCATATTTTTTTTTAGATTTACAAACACCCAGAAATCAGGAGAGGCTAAATCTGGCAAATTGGGAGGATGTTGCAATAATTAGTTCTTGAATACGCCGATTTCCTTGGTGGTTTTTTAATATTTGTGAGAGATCGTTATCTTGATGAAAAATATGTTTTCTTCCGGTAAACTGGATTTTTTATTACGAATTTTTACATTTAACTTGTCCAAAACGTTATAATAATGATCTGAGTATATTGTTTTACCAATTTAGAAGTAAGCCAAAAACAAAATTCCTTTTGCATTCCAAAAAAATTAAGCCGACATCTTCTTGGCCGATTTCTAAACCTTAAATCGCTTTGAAGTCAAAGTTCTGGGTTCAAACCACTCCTTAACCTCTAGTTTTGATCCAAGATCATAGTGGTAGACATAATGGGTCATCCAGATTGATGCAATGATGCACAAAATCGTTTTTTTTTCTCTAACGCTCTAAATGTTGCTGAGAAAGTCGCATTAAAATATGTTTTTTGTTGTGTTAGCAAATGCAGCATTCATCATGCACATAGCTTTCTAAAATCTAAAAGTTTTGCCAAAATATTGCTCAGACTCTTTAGTAAAAGCCCTAAAATTTCAACCATATCTGTCTAGGGTAATCCATAATCTTTCAAAACTTATCCTATATTTTTGCTATGATTTCTGGTCCTGATGCACTTTTTGGACGTCCTTCACGTGGATCGTCTTCAAAACTTGTACGACCACGTTTTAATTCAGCAACGCATCTCTCTGCCGTTTTAATTAAAGGTAAAGAGTCCTTATACACTTTTAAAACCGTTTAATTTGTTTAGCGCTACAACTTGTAAAAATAGGAATTTTATCACAGCACTATATTCAATTTTTTCGATTTTAAAAAAGTGCTGTGACCACTTTAAATACCTTTAAATAGTCAATAAGTTGACAAATCTACATAAAACTTTAAACGAGTTTATAAAAAAGTATTAACACTTTTAAATAAAACGACGAACCTAATTATCGACAGACTGATTGAACAACCAGTTAAGTTATTGTGTCAAGACTGTAAGTGACCCGCAAAATTGAAAATAATTTAGAAAAGTCTATTAACTATCAGGTGATCGCTTATAAGCAAACTCTGTAAACAAACTGGAATTTTTTCGACCTTGTTAAAAACAGCATAGATTAATGCGTCGAGGAGGTCTTGGCGTCGCCGTTTCAGCGTGGCCATTTCGGCATCGCCGTTTTGACGTCGGGCCAACTCGCCAACGGCAAGTTCTAAACAGAAAAAAACCATATGGAAATTTATAGATGGCTTGTGCCGGTGCAGACAGGTCTAGATGTGTACGTTGAGCAACTTGTGGCAGGACCACTACTGAGATTTAAAAAATACAAAGACGCGAATGATTGCATTTTACAGCTTGTTTGATGTTTTAATGAAAACGGGAATATTTTAGCGGACTAGCATATAGTTTCCACATCTAAATACCTAATTTTAATTTATATTGGGTAAACAAATTTTGTAGGTTAAGTAAAAATAAGTATGCGATTAATGTATTAAAACAACTAAAATATATTTTTTTTCAAACAGCAGTTTTTATTTACGTTTTAATTTGGACAGAAAAATAATATTATAGTTCTTAAATATAATTTTAATTAAACCGGTTACCTCTCTTACCCGCAATAAACACCGACGCTGAAATGTCCTGCGTCGAAACGGCCGACGGCGACTTGGCTCTTAGTCCAAATGGTGACGCCGAAATGGCCACGCCGAAACGTCCCATCCCATAGATTAACTGTGCCAATATTCAACGCCAAAAGACAAACGCTTTAAAGCCACAAAATATTGTCTAAATATTTTTCCGCCAAGAAACGGCTTTATTTTGACCCGAATAGGTATTGATCATTTAGACATTGATTCGATAAGAAAAAAAAAGTTTGTATAAAGCGAGAATTAACTTAATAAGGAATACAGAAAATATGTAAATCGCAGATTATTTTGTATTTTGTTTAGAATATTTTGAATCTCTACATTTTTATTTATGTCTATGACTAAGCGTACATCTCAATATGTATTTTAAAAAAAAATGTTTAAATGAGCATGTATGTTTAGCAATGAAGATCTGGTTTTAATACTTTGACAACTCTGCACTGATAGTGTAAAGAAAAAAAACTGTTACTAACCGACTATTAACACTTTTTGTAAACGCATCAAGGTTTTATTGTTACTAATAAAATTATATGAAACACCAAATGATATTTTAGCGAAGACAAAGGCACAGTATCCCAAGCACCAACCATTTCAACTGCCACTGCGACAGCAAGAACGTTGTACAACAGTAGTCAATACAATAACATAAACCAAAATGACAATAGGTACGACCCCTATTATGCATTGTATGATGAAGACGTTGAATTGTATAAGGATGTAGGTAAGAAATATGAAATTAACATTT